>CAKNYM010036557.1:11468-21703 GCA_932195095.1 Andricus curvator | reverse complement strand
CTTCAAATAACACTACCATTTACTGGATTTTATCTCCCCAATAATCTTGGGCTTATCTTAATAATAAGCTTTGTGAACTTATCACTTACGCCTTACGGGGTGGCCGCTGGACCGAAAACCGGGAAATGACCAAGAATTTTTTGAGACCGGGAAAACCGAGAAATGACAGTGAATTTATTTGTTCACAGGGAATTTTACAAATTCTTAGAAGAACAATCTATGAAATCACTTGGGATATCACAAATATCATATCACATGATATAATTCAATTAAAAATGAATTCGATTTCAACATTTTTTTAAATGTTGAGTTCAGTTGTTAACTGTTTCAATTACTACACCATTCAGTTTACAACGCTTAATTCTAAAATCTTTTACTTTACAATTTTTCAATTTTTTGTCTTCATTTTTAAACGTAAATTTTTTATTGAAATAATTTAAAAATTCAGCTTTGAAGACTTTAAGAATACAAAATTAGAAGCGTTTGAAATTAAAAATTGTTTATACAAACGTTTTGAGTTGATCAACTGTAAATATAAATTGATTAATGATTTTTAAAATTTAACTGTAGTTCGAGTGTTAAAAATGGTACAATAATTATTTTACAATACGATTCTAAATCGGTTGAAAATTAAACAATTCACAAATTTTAACGTTGAAAATTCAACTTTTTTAATACGAAAGCTTCAATAATTAAGCAAATTAAAATGTCTGATTGAAACTTTATAAATTACTTTCAATGTGAAAATAACTTAAAATTAATATATATTTATAATTACACGCTTTTATTCAATTTAAAATCCTATTCAAATATTATTTCAGTCTAAAATATCCAATTTTTAATCCATTCAGTTAGACATTTTTTAATTACAAAAATTTCAAAATGAGCAATTCTAAATCAAATATTAAAAACTAAACAATTTGAAACTGAATTGTTTGGAACAGGTAGCCTTGAATGGTAAAAATTTAAACTTTCAACGTTACAATTTTTATTGTAACGTTAAATAACAACTGAAAATTATCAATTTGAAAGGACCAAAATTAAAATAAATAACGAAATTTGGGTATTTAATTTTTTTCTCAAGAGTAACTTTTTTGGTTTTAAATTTGTATTCAGTGGAAGAATGGGGAGTATTGTATTTTTAACATTTTCATCAAGCTTGAAATGAGGAAATTTTAGTTTTTAATTTTTGTTAAGTTGGGAATACATTTTATATTTTTAAGGTTTTTATTGAGTTGGAAGGGATACAATTTTTTTTAATTGGAAAAGGCCTTTTTCTTCTTTTTCAGATTTTTATTGTGCTTTAGGAAAGATTTATATATATTTTTCTAAATCGGAAGAGGATAATTTAACAAATATATTTTTATTGAGTAGGAGGGGAGGAAATTTCGATTTTCAATTTTTTCTGATTTGCGAGAGGGACAGTTTGTTATTTTTATGATTCTTATAGAACTGGAAGGGAGAAAATTTATGTTTTCTAGTTTTTCTAAATAGGAAGAGGCACTTATTATGTTTTGAACGTTCTTATTGAGTTGGAAGAGGGGCGTGGATTTATATTTCTTAACCAGAAATCTTTGAACTGTTCAATTTATAAAAGTGTAAAAAAAGAGATTTTGCAGTTTAATTGCACTTAATTGAACATTTTCAACTGAAAAATGTAAAAAGCTTCTATTTTATATGTGTAATAAATTATTGGGACTTTTAAATAATAATTTCCGAATTAAAATTTGTTTAAGCTTGAATACATACTGCACTAGTTACAAATATTTTTGTACTACAAACACGTATAATTGAAACTTTTGGCGGGAAATCGCAGGTCACAGTCGGTCTGCTGGCTGGTCGTCGCGTACTCGGCTATACACGGAACAGCTCGGAAACGTTCGGGCGTTTTTATTATAGTCTTTTAGAATTCTCGCAAATCCTTGTTGCAGATATTACTAGCGGCTCTCATTTCAATACACATTCTTATTTAAGAATACTAGAATTTCCTACATTTCTTATAACTTATGTTACATAAAATATTTACTATTGACGATATTTTTTAGAAAACTTGTTATTGACCATTATCACTTTTTCACATTCACACTGTTCAAATAGTAAATAAGACTTTTTCAAAAGGTAAATACTAATTTTTGCTCGCTCAAGTTTATAATAATACATACAGAAATACCATTATCTCTTATTATGGTATAGGAATCTTTATAACTGTACCCCGATTATCCCTAAATTCTTACATTTTATTTTAATTATTGATGCAGAATGAACCAAATATTGATATCAAAAGTCTCTCCGTGTATACGTGTATTTGAAAAATAGTTTTTATTTTTTAAGAACTATTTAATGAAATAATAAAATGATAATAATTATTATTCATTACAAAGATATTACAAAAATAAAGTTTTGTCCCATGCATTTGGTCCATTGTTTTCCCCTCAGCACTCAACGAAGTGAAGTTAGCTTATGGTTGAAGTGAAAATACCTATAATTAGATATTTTCACTTCATAGTCAGCTAACTTCACTTCGTTAACTGCTGAGGGGAAAACAATGGATCAAATGCATGGGATTCGCTCCATTTTTGCCTTATTTTGTTAATATCTTCGTAAAAACTAATTTTTTCGATATAAATGTATTTGAAAAATAGTTTCTATTTTTTAACTACCATTCAATGAAATAATAAAATGACAATAATTATCATTTATTACGAAGATATAACATAAAATAAAGTTTTGTCCCATGCATTGGGTCCATTGTTCTCCCCTGAGCACTCAACGGAGTGAAGTTAGCTGGTGGTTGAAGTGAAAATACCTAATTAGGTATTTTCACTTCAACCATCAGCTAACTTCACTTTGTTGAGTGCTGAGGGGAAAACAATGGACCAAATGCATGGGACCAAACATTATTTTTGTAATATCTTCATAATGAATAAAAATTATTAACATTTTATTACTTCATTAAATAGTTCCTAAAAAATAAAAACTATTTTTTAAATACACTTATATAGAAAAAATTAGTTTTTACGAAGATATTAACAAAATAGGGCAAAAATGGAGCGAATCCTATGCATTTGATCCATTATTTTCCCCTCAGCAGTTAACGAAGTGAAGTTAGCTGACTATGAAGTGAAAATGCCTAATTGCTTGGCCCTCAGTATGCAGACATCTTGCGAGCAGGTGGCTGCTGGTGCGACGCATGCGCAGTGCGGTTGGGGAGCAGTGAGCAGAATTGGAAGCCCTGTTTCCGAACCCTGAAAGTCACGTCACCTTACCAGTGTTACCATATTTATTAGCATAGGTTCAATGGCACGTTTAAAAAAATTAAAATAGGTTTTCAACCCGGTTTACGTATTTTTTAATATCTGAAAAAACATGCGACAATTCTCAGTGACCGTAACTCCAGTATTCTTTGCTTTTTGTGATATTCTACTGCTGCTGGAGTCAGTGAAATCTTCGAAATTATTATTTTGAGGTTAGGTGTCTGGATTAATTACAACTTATAACCTCGTCATTTTTCCAACAGTAGGATAAGTAATAAAGTAAGATTCTTTTTGCAGATCAACATTTGCCTATAGGATCTTCCGTCTTTAGTTTTAGCAAATTTATAATATAAATGCGAAGCTTTTGTGGTGACAAGGGTTAAGTCAACAGCCGCTATCTCGAGGACTTATTGAATTTTCCGGTGACGTTTACACATGTGCTTTCCATACGGTACGTATTTTTGGTTTAATTAAAGTTGATTGTCCTCTCTAATTAGGAAACGTTTCTCGAGGTTTATTTTCAAATTTGTGCAGAGAGTTTGATCATTTTTTGGAGTCATGCGATTTTTTCGGGGGGAACATTTTTCGGAGCAATGACCGAATGTTGTTATAAAAATTGAACACTTGCGAAATAGTGGTGTTATTTTTATGTCAAAAATGTCCGAGATTGATTAGTTGTGTGATTTGTTCAATATAATTTATCTGAATAATTATGTCACTCAATTTTTATTCATTAGTTTCTTGTTTTATTTTGTCGAAAAAGAGAGTATAAAATTTAGTTCGATATTTGTATAAAAACTGTATTATTTATTCTTTTTCAATTTTTTTTTAAGAAGCAGGAAAATAATAGTTAACTTGAATGTTTACCGGGTGTTTTTATTATAATTCTTTGTAGAAAAAATTCAAAATCGCCACGACTCCAATTTGAAAATTCAAAATTATAAGCAGTTTTAAGTCTATTTAACAAAATTTTAAATTGAATTAACGTTAAAAATTTGAAAAAGATGATAAAAGTTAGTTCCATATTCTTATACAATTTTGATTATTCATTGTTTTTAACGTTTTCCTACAAAACCGGGAAATGATAGTGAAATTATTTTTTTATCACATGTTTCTATTACCGGCCTCGAACTCACCACACTATTGAAATTAGTTGACACTTTTTTAAAGCGATAACACTATTTTGCTAATATTTCGAAAAGAGTGGCACTAAAGTCACTATTTTCAAAACAAAAAGACGAATTTTCAACAAAAAAAATATGAATTCTCAATCAACAATTTTACAGTTGAATTTTCAAACAAAAGAAAATCGATAAATTTTTAACCAAAAATGGAAAAGTTAAATTTTTAGGAGATTAGTTTTCTACCAGCAGATAAGAATTTTGAACAAAATACATCATTTTTCAACCAAAATTTGAATTCCTAATGTAATATTCAAAAGTTGAATTTTCAAAATAAAAACAGTAAATTTTCAACTAAAAATGTAATAGTTAAATTTTAAAAAGAATAATTTTCTACCAGAAAGGAAGAATTTTCAATAAAATACCGAAACTTTTAACCAAATAGTTGAATTTTCAACCAAGAATATTAATTTTCTACCTACAAAGAGGAATTTTCAACAAAATACATACGCTTTTAACAAAATAGTTGATTTTAAATCCAAGAAGATTATTTTTCTACCCAAAAAGATGAATTGTTAACAAGATACATACATTTTTAACAAAATAGTTGAATTTTAAACCAAGAAGATTAATTTTCTACCAAAAAATATGAATTCTCAATAAAAAATTCAGTAGTTGAATTTCCTAAATAAAAACGGTAAATTTTCAACCAAAAATGGAATACTTAAATTTTTAGATGATTAATTTTCTACCAAAAAAGAAGAATTTTCAACAAAATACCGAAACTTTTAACCAAACAGTTGAATTTCGAACCAAGAAGATTAATTTTCTACTTAAAAAGATGAATTCTTAACAAATTACATACATGTTTAACAAAATAGTTGAATTTTAAACCAAGAAGATTACTTTTCTACCAGAAAGGAAGAATTTTCAACAAGTTACATACATTTTCAACACTTTATTCAAGCGATGACACTATTTTTCTGCTGTTTCGAGAAAAAAAATGACACGAAAGATCCTATTTTTTAACGAAAAAGACGAATTTTCAAACAGTAAAGATTTTTCAGACAATTAAGAAAAAAATTTGTTAACAAATTTTGAATTTTCCAGCCAAAAACATGAGCTTCCAACAAAGCAGGCAAATGTTTAACCAGATAGTTACATTTTTGACTAAATTGTTGAATTTTAAACCAAGAAAATTAATTTTCTACTCAAAAAGAAGAATTTTCAATAAATTACATAAATTTTAAACATTTTTTTTAAGCGTTGACACTATTTTACTACTTTTTCGAGAAAAATGACACTAAAGACACTATTTTTATATAAAAAAGGCGAATTTTCAACAAAGAAAGATTTTTTAGGCAATAAAGTAATGAAATCATAAAAAATGTGAATTTTATATAAAACAGTTTAATTTTCAACCGCAAAATATGAATTACAAAACAATAAAGTTAATTTACAACCAATCACTTGATTTTTCAACAGAATAGTTCAATTTTCAGTTAAAAATTTACTTTTTAACAAAAAAAGCAACTCATTTTCATTTAAAATAATTTATCTTCGACTAACAAAATGAAATTTGAAGAAAGTTGTTCAACTTTCAACCAAGGAGTTTGAATTTTCAACCTCAAAAGATCAATTTTCAACTAAAAGTGTAATAGTTGATATTTAAACAAAAAAAGATTTTATTTCAAAAAAAGAAAAGAAAAACAGTTGGATTTAACTAACAAAGACAAATTTTCAACAAAATACATAAATTTGCAACCAAATAGTTAAATTTTTAACCAAGAAGATTAATTTTCTACCAAAAAGACGATTTTTGAAAAAATCACGTAATTTTTCCACTAAATAGTTTGAACAATGGATGTGATGTTAGTCAAAATTTTATGTGAATAATTTGTAATTTATATTTTTTCGTTCCTAACAGTTTTTAACTAAATTGTTGAATTTTTGAACGTAAAAAGACCAATTTTTAATAAAAAATGGAGTAGATATATTTTCATTGAGAAGAATTTTTTTTCAAAAAAAAAAGAATTTTCTACAAAAAAGTTGAATTTTGTACCAAATAGTTGAATTTTATACTAAATTGTTGAATTTTCAAGCCAAAAAGATAAATTTTCTACAAAACAGTTGAATTTTCAACCCGAGAATATAAATTACAAAACAAAATAAGTTACAACCAGTAATTTAAATTTTCAACAAAACAGTTACATTTTCAGTTTAAAAATTATTTTTTAACCAAAAAAACAACTAATTTTTAATTAAAATTATGAATCTTCAACCAACAAAATGAAATTTTAAGAAAGTTGTTCAACTTTCAACTAAGGAGTTTGAATTTTCAACCTCAAAAGATGAATTGTGAACGAAAAATGTAATGTTTAATATTTCCACAAAAAAGATTTCATTTATAAACCGTTGAATTTAACCAACAAAGATGAATTTTCAACAAAATACTTGATTTTCAACCGAAAAATTTATTTTCTCCTAAAAAAGAGGAATTTTCTGCAAAGTACATAAATTTTTAACCAAATAGTTGAATTTTTAATCAAGAGGATTAATTTTCTACCATAAAGTCGAATTTTGAAAAAATTACATAAATTTTCATTAAATTTTTTTCGTTTCTAACATTTTTTAACTAAAATATTACAGAATAATTTTATGTAAATAATATTTGTTGAAAAAAGATTAAAGTCAGTTACATATTTATATTAAATTTGTATTATTTATTATTTTTCGAATTTTCCTACAAAAGCGGGAAATAATAATTAAATTAATTTTTTACTGTATGTTTTTATTATAATTATTAGTAGAACAAACCAATTTCAAATTATTTAAAATTGCGACGACTCCAATTCAATTCTTGACAATTTTAAGCTCTTTAAATATAACATTAACTACTTCTTAATTCAAAAATGTTGAGTTGAAAAAGCTTTCTATTTGAAATGTTCAATTTGAAACATTTTCCAATAATAATTTTTTTTAAAGCGCATTCATAATATTCTTCAATTTACAATGCTTCAAATTTAAAATTGTTCAATATTGAAGTAAATTAATTTAATTAACGTTACAAATTTGAAAATACACAAGTTTCTAATTCTGATTTCTGAAATTGGTCAATTTTTATTTCTTTATATTTACAATTGCTCAATTCCGAAGTTAGTTCTTTAAAATTGTGTAAAATCTTTGAGTCCATTAATTTTTTTATATGCCTCTTTAGATTTGAAAAATTGAATGACAATTTCAAATTATTTAAAATTGGCACGATTCCGATTTGAAGCTTCATAATTTTAAACATTTTAAATTCAAAATTGAACAATTCTTCTGCTTTGAACGTTTACATATAAAATTTAAAATTATCTAGTTGTCAATGTTTGAATTAGAAAAAGATTCATGTTTCAAATAGTTTAATTTATAAATTTTCAATTTAAAATCGTCCAATTGTTAAGTTTTTAATGTGTATTTATGATATTGTTTAATTGTTAATGCTTCAAAATTAAAAGTATTCAATATTGAAGATTTGAAGTTGAAAATTTTAACTTTAATGTCTTTCTTTTTTAACATCAATTATCGTTACAAATTCGAAAAAATACAAGTTTCTAATGCTAATTTCCGAAATTGGTTAAATTAAAACATTTACATTTTCTAATAAATTATTGAAAATATTATACATGTTTTATGCTAGCGATTTTCGATGGAGATTACTTTTTTTTTTTTAAATTTTAATATAAACTCATAAAGTTTGGACAAACTCTTGAAACTTCTAAAAATTTTAGGTTTTTTCAGTTTTTCAACTGGAAATTAGCATTACAAAAATTATCATCAAGATTCCCAATTTTCAACAATTTTATGTTATGTTAAGGTTTTACATCGCAAATGGGTATTTTTAATAAAAAATTATTATATTTCAAAGAATAAAAATGTTACGACAATTTACGTTTTTCGGTTTTGTTAGCGTTTCTTAACGGAAATTGACATGTTTAAACAAATAGCATTCGATTTTAAAGTTCTGTAATTGTTTAACCATTTTCTGTCATGTTGTTTTACATCAAAAATTGATATTTTAAAACAAAATATCATTATAGTTTGAACAAGTTTGGAATTTTTGACCAGTTTTAGATTATAATTAACGTTTTTCACAGGAAAGCGGTTAGTTTAAACAAAAATCATTCATATTAAAAAAATTCAAAAAAGAGTAAAGAAAAAGAAGGCAACTTTATTTTTTTTCTAATTTTCAAGAATTTTGTAGTGAAAAATCATGAAATGTCAAAGAAGATTTGGATATTTGCACAGTTTTCTGTCATATTATGTTTTTCATAGGAAATTATTGGTATTTTGAATACAAATTTATTAGATTTCAAATAATGTTTACAATTTTGCAACAGCTTTAGGTTATGTTGGTGTGTTCACCAGAAATTTTTATTTAAAAAAAAATAAATTTACAAGCTTGCACAATTTCGGATTGCGTTTCTGTTTTTCTCGGAAATTGACATTTTTATTAAAAAATCATTAGATTTCAAAGAAGATTCATCATTTTTGAGCAATTTCAGATTACGTTGTTGTTTTACATCGAAAATTGATATTTTCACACAAAAACCATTATAATTTGAACAAGATTTAGACTCTTTTAATAATTTTGGATTATGTTAGTGCTTTTCTTCGAAAATTGGTATTTTTTATTTAAAACATAAGATTTTTCAGATTATCATTCACAATCATTAAATTCATAAATTCTTGTTTTGTTGGCGTTTTATACCGGTAATTGGCACTTTAAATAAAAAATCATTGGATTTCAAAGAAAATAAAAAAGGTTTGAAACAATTTTAGGTTATGTTCGTGATTTGACCGGAAATTGGTATATAGATTTCAAAGAATATTCACAATTTTGGACAATTTTAGGTTATGTTAACATTTTTTTCACCGGTAATCGGTTATTTTAAACAAAAATCATTTGACTTCAAAAATTAAACTCACAATTTTTAACATCTTAATGTTATGTTAGCACTTTTTGTCGGCAATTGAAATTTTTATCAAAAAATCATTAGATTTCAAAGAAAATTCATAATTTTTTTTTAACAATTTTTGGTTACGTTGTTATTTTACATCAAAAAATGCCATTTTCAAACAAAAATCATTATAATTTGAACAAGATTTAGATTATTTTAACAATTTGGATTTTACTAGTGTTTTACTTCAAAAATTGGTATTTTTAATTCTTCAAAAATCATAAGATTTATGAGATTATCATTATTCCTCAGATTGTCATTAAAAATCATTAAATTTACAAATTCTTGTTTTACTGGCGTTTTATATCGGTAGTCGGTAATTTTAATAAAAAATCATTAGATTTCAAAGAAGGTAAAAAAGTTTTGAACAATTTTAGGTTATGTTAGTATTTTTTACCGTTAATTCGGTAGAATTAATTTTTTTCAAAGAATATTTACAATTTTGGACGATTTTAGGTTATGTTAACATTTCTCACCCGTAATCGGTTATTTTAAACAAAAATCATTTGACTTCAAAAATTGAACTTACCATTTTGAAAAACTTTATGTTATCTTAGCGTGTTTTGTCGGCAATTACAATTTTTATTAAAAAATCATTAGATTTCAAAGAAAATTGATAATTTTTTAACAATTTTTGGTTACGTTGTTTTTTTTTTCATCTAAAATGGCCATTTTAAAACAAAAATCATTATAATTTGAACAAAATTTATATTCTTCTAACAATTTTGAATTTTGCTAGTGTTTTATTTCGAAAATTGGCATTTAAAATTTTTTTAAATCATAAGATTTTTCAGATTATCCTTATTTTTCAGATTATCATTCAAAATCATTAACTTTGAAAATTCTTGTGTTTTTTT
>CAKNYM010036557.1:0-11458 GCA_932195095.1 Andricus curvator | reverse complement strand
AAATGGCCATTTTAAAACAAAAATCATTATAATTTGAACAAAATTTAGATTCTTTCGACAATTTGGAATTTTGCGTGTTTTATTTCGAAAATTGGTATTTTTAATTTTTTTTAAATCATAAGATTTTTCAAATTGTCATTATTCTTCAAATTATCATTCAAAATGATTAAATTTACAAATTCTTATTTTGTTGGCGTTTTATACCGGTAATCGGTACTTTTAATAAAAAGTCATTGGATTTCAAAGAAGATGAAAAATGTATGAACAATTTTAGTTTATGCTCGTGTTTTTGACCGGAAATTGGTAGATAGAATTAAGAGAATATTTACAAATTTGGATAATTTTAGGTTATGTTAACATTTTTCACCGGTAATCGGTTATTTTAAACAAAAATCATTTGACTTCAAAAATTAAATTTGCAATGTTAGAGTTTTTTGTCGGTGATTGAAATTTGTTTAAAAAAATTAGGCTTAAAAGAAAATTCATAATTTTTTAAACAATTTTTGGTTACGTTTTTGTTTGACATCGAAAATTGCAATTTTTAAACAAAAATCATTATAATTTGAACCAGATTTAGATTCTTTCAACAGTTTTGGATTTTGCTAGTATTTTACTTCGAAAATTGGTATTTTTAATTTTTTTCAAATCATAAGATTTTTGAGATTATCATTATTCTTCAAATTGTCATTCAAAATCATTAAATTCACAATTCTTTGGTTTGTTGATGTTTATATCGGGGTAATCGGTACTTTAAATAAAAAGTCATTGAATTTCAAAGAAGATAAAAAATGTTTGAACAGTTTTAGGTTATGCTCGTGTTTTTCTTTGAAACCAAAATAAAACCAAAACATAGTATTTATTCATTTAAAAATTTTTTAATTATAATCATTTTAGATTTAAAATTGTTTTATCCTTCAGGTTTTAATTTGAAAATGTTCATAGTTTCACGTAGTTTACATAGTTTTACTTCGTACATTTATCATTTTTTAAATAGATACGATTTTTAGTGCTTAGGCAATTTCAAATAATAAGCGCTTGAAATTGAGCAATTTTGATTTTGTAATATTAGAGAGTTTCTAAACGTTTTAAATTCAACAATTTCTAAATTATCAATTGTACATGTGGATTTTAAAAATACAAACAATCTTTAATTGAAGATTTAAAAAATATTGCTATTTGAAATTTAACAATATGTGACTAACAATATTTATGTAAACAGTTAAGATTTCCAGATACCTAGCAAATATTGGCATCTATACAAATCTTAAAATTATGAAAGTTTGAGTTTTTTCAAACATTTCTTATTAACTATAATTAATCATTTCTTCAATTATTTAACTCGTTTCAAATTTTTAGATTTCTTAATATTTAAAAATTGGTTAAAATTCATTTTTAAATATTTGATGTTTTTAATATTAGAAAATGAATTACAATCATTCTTTATATTATTTAACTCGTTTCAAAAATGTTCAGATGTCTTAATGTTTAGAAATTTTTTTCAATGGATTTTAAATATTTTGTGTTTTTAATATTACAAAATCAATATTAGAAATTTTTTTTAGATAAATGTAATTTAATTTATGGAATTTCAAATGATTTCTACATATTTAATGGATTTTCACGATTCCTAAAGACTTCAAGGTATTTTTAATGAATTTTAGCGAATTTCTAGAGAAATTTAGGAAATAAAAAAATTTGTTATGGATTTTTAAATACTTTATGTTTTTAAAATTAGAAAATAAAAATCGAAGGACGTGATCGCGTGTTTCGCGCCCGTGCATTTTATTCCAATGCTTTTTAAAGAGAAATATAATATTTCTCTCTGATTTAAAACATATAAAAATTGTTTGTTTAGAAAATTTTATGTTTTCATCAATCATTAAAAAATCGTATAACATTATTTAAAAACTATACAATTTCTTATAAAAAGATTGCTTCTTTTTGTCGCCTTCACGGCGGGCTTGGATTAGTTCAACCCAAAAGTACTTGCATTACTCGTTTTTCTTCTGAAATCATTTCAGTGATGCTTTATGATTACTTTAAGACCAAAAGGAAAAAAATTGCTGCAGGGATTGTTGAATAAACTTCATTTTTTATTTTCGGGTCCAACAAAAATTCTAAACGTTAATTATCTTTGGACATCCGGGACCCATTAAAATTCTGTAAAAAGTGTCAAAAATTGCAGCTTTTGTCAGTTTTCAAATATTTCTTCACTTCAGAGATGCTACTTTTGATTTGTCTTAACAGAAATTAATGTGCATTAAATTCCCCGTAAAACCCCCTTCCCTACTCACCCTCATTTCTAATAATCTCTGTTACTTCCCCACACTTCCCCTCTCCTCATTTCCCCTCACTGCAACTTTCCCTACTTCCCCTCTTCTCATTTTACCTCATTCCCCCTCACGTAATATCACTTCACCTGCTTCCTCTCCCCTCACATCTCCTCTTTTCACCTACTTCTCTTCTCATTTCACCTACTTTCCTCTCACTTACCACCACTTCCCCGACTTCCCCTCCCCTAACTTGCCCTGCTTTCCTTCTCATTGCATCTAATTCCGCCTCACCATCACTTCTCCTCCTCTCACTTTCCCTACTTTCCTTCCCCTCACTTCCCCTAGTGCCGCTTTATTTCCCCTGTTCCTCCCTGATTTCCTCTAATTTCCCTACTTTTCATCCCCTCAATTCCCCTACATTTCCCTCACTTTTTCTATTTTTCTTCCCCTCTTTTTCCCTTCATCCCATCTCCTCATTTCACCTACCTTCTCTCTTCTCATTTTACTTCATTTCCCTTCACTTCTCATAGTAACCCCTTCATTTTCCCTCAATTCCCCTATTCCTTCCTGATTTTTTCTAATTTCCCTACTTTCCATCCCATCATTTACCTTGCTTCACCTCTTCTCATTTCACCCAATTCTGCTTCACTTACCATCACTTCCCCTACTTCCTTTCGCCTCACTTACCATCACTTCCCCTACTTTCGCTTCCCTCACTTTCCCTTCCCTCACTTTCCCTTCCCTCACTTTCCCTATTTCCCATTCCCTTATATCACCTACCTCCCCTACTTTCCATCCCCTCACCCCTAATTTTCATCCCCTCATTTCCCCTACTGGCCCTCTTCTCATTTTACCTAATTCCTCTTCACTCACCATCACTTCCCCTACTTTCCCTTCCCTCACTTTCCCTACTTCCGATTCCTTTATTTCACCTACCTTCCCGACTTTCCAGCCCCTAATTTCCCCTCCTCCCCCTCTTCTCATTTTACCTAATTCCCCCTCACTTACCATCACTTCCCCTTCCCATAGTTTCCTAACTTCCCATCCCCTCATTTCACCTGCCTTCCCTCTTCTCATTTCACCTCATTTCCCCTCACTTCCCATAGTTCACCCTTCATTTCCCCTTACTTCCCTTACTTCTTCCTGATTTCCTCTCATTTCCTCTACTTACCCTCACCTCATTTCACCTCATTTACCGTACTCCTCCCTGATTTTCCCCAATTTTCCTGGTTTCCATTCCCTCATTTCCCCTACTTCCTCTACACCTCCCTGATTTTTCTTAATTTTCCTGCTTCCTATCCCCTCATTTCCCCTGCTTTTCCTCCCCCCATATACCCTCACTCTTCCTCCTTAGAAAAAAGTACGACGGGCGGACGGACACCCGACCAAAACTATAAGGCTTCGATGCCAAATTACAGAGTTTAGGTTACAAAAGTCCAACTTGGGAGTTATTTTCACGAAAATATACATAATAACCTGAAAATAAAAAATAAAAATCAAGTTTATTTAACAAGCCCAGCAGCGATTTTTTTTTGTGTCAAAATAATCGTGAGGCATCCCTGAGATCATCAGGAGAAAAACGATTGGTACAATCCCTTTTGGGTTGAACTCAATACAACCCTACCGTTAGACCTTACATCCGATCCTCAAAACTGACCATTCTCGATTCTCAATTTTAGTAATATTCTCCCTGGAAAGCTGATCTCAACCCCATCAAGATGCTTCCCGTACACCACAAGGACAGTCCAAATGTCGGAATCCGCATCAAGGAAAAGATCCTCGGCTGGCTTCGATTGGTCTTCTCCGACGAAAACACCCGCAACCTCTTCTTCTTCCTCCTCATCAATTTCGGTTTCGCTTTCGTCGAGTTATCCTACGGTTTCGTATCCAACAGTCTTGGCCTCATCTCGGATGGACTCCACATGTTATTCGACTGCGGTGGTTTGATAGCAGGTCTCGTTGCGTCCGTGATCACAAAAAAGCGAGCAAACGACCGCTACACCTACGGCTACGTTCGAGCAGAAGTTCTTGCTGGTTTCATCAACGGATTGTCCCTTCTCGCTCTGGCCATGCACATCATGAAGGAGTCAATCGAGCGAGCAATTGAGCCACCGGAAGTGAAACACGAGCGACTCTTCATCATATCAGTAATGGGACTTGGTGTTAATTTAATAGGAATCTTTGTCTTCAAACACGGTGGACATGGTCACAGTCACGGAGGAGGTGGCCACGGTCACAGTCACGGAGGTCACAGTCATGGAGCTCACAGTCATGGAGGTCATGGACATTCGAACACCTACAATGGACATGATCATTCTCACAATCATAGTGATGATCATCACTCTCACGAGGCTCACGAAGCTCCTCGCAACTCGCAGATCATGAAGGGAGTCTTCCTCCACATTCTGGCAGACACTCTCGGATCCGTTGGTGTAATTATTTCCTCCCTGTTGATAGAATGGTTCGGATGGCTCTCCGCAGATCCTATCTGTTCCATGTGCATTGCAGTCCTAATTGGCGTTAGTGTTGTGCCCCTAATTAAGGAGACTGCTGTGATTCTAATGCAACGGCAACCCACTGCCTTGGATCGCGTTCTGCCCCAATGTTATAACAAAGTGAAACAACTGTCGGGTGTTATTGGTGTCCAGGATCCCCACTTTTGGAGTCTCACTTCGGAAATTTTCGTCGGCTGCTTGAAATTGGAAGTGGACGCGCGAACTGTTGAGCCTAAGTACGTGATGGCTCACACGCAAATGATCTTTCAAGCAGCTGGTGTTAGACAACTTACTATTCAACTCGACTATGTTCCGGTATGATGTTGGAAAGAATGTTACAGTGTAAAGAGTTTCGATTTCGACGAGAGCTTCCAGATTATATCGGTGTAATCAACTTTCGAGAAGCTTGAATAAAAGCTGAAAGTGCACGCGGTTTTATTTCAAGGAGGATCAATCATTCCTTTTAGTGAACTTTACCAAAAGAGAGAATCGGGTATGCAATTGAATCAGTTTTTTGAACAGATTCCTTTTCATGAAAGGGTGAATCGTCACCTGGATAGAGATTTTCAAAGTGAAATCTTTTTGCAATGTTTGCCACTATAGAGAAAGAATTGTACATTATTGAATGATTTTGTTATTTTTTAACGGTCGCTTGTTATAATATATTTTGCAATTTGAATCTATATGGTAGAGAAAGTACCCATGTCTTATTTTTCCTTCTATTGACTAATCAGGTAAATATTAGGTGAATTGATGTAAATTTTATAATTCGATGTTGAAATTAAGTTCTGAAAAAGAGAAATTTGTTGGATAACAAAATCAAGTAAATAGTGGTGTCTTCACACCAAATAGATAGGAATTTTATTACTATGTTTTTAAGAAAGAAAGGACTTTTCCTTTTTGATTATAGGTTTCATATTCTCACTCTAATGTGAACACAGTTTTGATAATATGTATAAACGGAAACTACACAAACATTCCTATTTTGAGCCAGGATTATTATATAGATAAATATCTTATAGTTAGTGTGAAGAAAAATTCGTCACCCTAAATTTCCACATTTATGTGCTTCGTACTTTCTAGTCTTTATACACAATTATCAATTACCATCATGCATTAATTGTTTGGCTGTTACTCAAAAATAGGTATGAAAGAAATAAACGGACCTGGTTATCAACCGAAATTTTAAGTTAAAAAACTCGTGCTTTATTTCTAACTTTAGTTTCAGGAAGCGGATTAGAGCCACTGTGAATTTAGCTGACGAACGCAGCTCGGCTCTCATATGTGGAGTAATAATACACCGATTTTAGATTTTTTTGTTGCTGAAAAATTCAGGACTAAATTTTTCAGAAAATGGTGGGAGTAGATTTTTTTTTTTGTTTATTTAATTTTTATGTTAATGCAAACAGCGAAAAAAATGCCGATTTTTTTATTTTCATTTTTTATCTTCTAGACAAAATTTTTCTTATATTTTTCTTCCCTTGGATTTAATGCACAGGGGTATACGAAAGATAAAAAATGGTTAACTTGCGAATTTTATTGTTATAAACAAATTATATTAACAAATACTCGACATTAGGGGTTATTCGTCTTCAAAGTATATTTCTGCTATGAAATAGCTTGCTTTCATCGTTAGGATGATACGTGGCCATTAAAATTTAAGATGAAATGTTATTTATTTTGTAAACAAATTCACATTTTGGGTGTTTTAAGCGAAAAGAAATCGTTTTTTCTTCTGATGTTGTTGCAATTATATTGCCAATGATGTTTTCTGAAAAAAATTTTTCAACCCATCAATATTTGTTTATATTATAAACAAATTATATAAACAAATGCACATTTTGGCCGATTTTAAGCGAAAAGAAATCGTTTTTTTCTTCTGACCTTGCTAAAATTATGTTTCCTATTATTATTTTTTTTTAAATGTTTGGCACTGATCAATATTTTTTTTTTATAAACAAATGCACATTTTGGATGTTTTCAAGGGAAAAGAAATCGATTTTTTGTGACCTTGCTGAAATTATATTGCCCATGATGTTTTCTGGAAACAAATTTTGCAACCCATCAATATTTGTTTATTTTATAAACAAATGTTTATTTTCAGCGTTTTCAAGCAAAAAATTGTTTTTTCTTCTGATCTTGCTGAAATTATATTGCAAATGATGTTTTCTGGAAAAAATTGCCATTCATCAATATTTGTTTATTTTATAAACAAATGCACATTTTGGGCGATTTTAAACGAAAAGAAATCGTTTTTTCTTCTGGCCTTACTGAAATTATGTTTCCAATGATTTTTTTTTTTTTTAATGTGTGGCACTGATCAATTTTTTTTTATTTTTATAAACAAATCATATAAAGAAATGCACATTTTGGACGTTTTCAAGGGAAAATAAATCGATTTTTTGTGACCTTGCTGAAATTATATTGCCCATGATGTTTTCTGAAAAAAAATTTGCAACCCATCAATATTTGGTTATTTTATAAACAAATTATATAAACAAATGTTTATTTTCAGCGTTTCTAAGCGAAAATAAACCGGTTTTTCTTTCGACCTTGTTGAAATTATATTTCCAATTATGATTTCTGAAAAAAAATTTGCCATTCATCAATATTTGCTTATTGTAGAAACAAATGCACATTTTGGGCTTTTTCGAGCGAAAAGAAAACGTTTTTTTCTGAACTTGTCGAAATTATATTGCCAATGATGTTTCTGAAAAAATGTTTGACCCCATTAATATTTGTTTATTTTATAAACAAATTATATAAACAAATGTACATTTTGGGTGATTGTAAGCGAAAAAAAAAATAGTTTTTTTCTTCTGAACTTGCTGAAATTATATTGCGAATGATGCTTTTTGGAAAAAATTTTGCTCTTCATCAATATTTGTTTATCTTATAAACAAATTATATAAACAAATGCACATTTTGGGCGTTTTTAAGCGAAAAGAAATCGTTTTTTCGCCTGACCTTGCTGAAATTATATTGCCAATGTTTTCTGAAAAAATTTCGTCATGCATTAATATTTGTTTATTTCATAAACAAATTGTATAATAAATTCACATATAAGGCGTTTTTAAGCGAAAAGATATAGTTTTTTCTTCTGATCTTGTTAAAGTCATATGTCCAATGATCTATAAAAAAATGTTTCCAAGCATCGCTAATCGTTTATTTTATAAACAAATTAGATAAACAAATGTACATTGCAGATATTTATAGGTAGAAAGAAATCGTTTTTTCTTTTATTATTTTTTAAACTATATTGACAATGAATTTCCTGGGTGAAATTTTGTTATGCCTCACTACTTGTTTATTTTAAGAACAAATTAGGTAAACAAATGCACATTCTAGGCGTTTATAGGCAGAAAAAATCGTTCCATCATCTAGTATTGTTAAAATTATATTCTGAATGATATTATTTGACAAAATGTTGTGATAAAATGGAATTCGTAAAATTTATAAACAAATTATATAAAAAATACACATTGTAAGTGTTTATCAGCAGAAAACAATTTTTTTCCTGTAGTCTTTTCATTTTTTATATAAATTGTTTATAAAATAAGCAAATATTAATGCATATCAAATTTTTTTCAGAAAACCTAATTGAAAATATAATTTAAGCAAGGCCAGAAGAAAAAAAAAGTTTTTTTTTCGCTTAAAAAATCCCAAAATGTGCATTTGTTTATATAATTTTGTTATAAAATAAAAAAATATCATCCTAACCATGAAAGCAAGCGATTTTAAAGCAAAAATATACTTTGAAGACGAATAACCCCAAATGTCGATTATTTGTTGATACAATTTGTTTATAACAATTAAATTTGTAAGTTAACAATTTTTTATCTTTCTTATACCCCTGTGCATTAAATCCAAAGGACGAGAAGTATAAGAAAAATTTTGTCTAGAAGGTAAAAAACGAAATTAAAAAAATCGGCATTTTTTTCGCTGTTTCCATTAACATGAAAATTAAATCAACAAAAAAATCTACCCACACCTTTTTCTGAAAAATGTATTCCTAAATTGAAAAAAAAATCTAAAATCTGTGCATAATTGCGTTCTAAATGTCATTTTGATCCGTCGCGACGGTTTTCCGCATTTGAGAGCCGAGCTGCTTACGTCAGCTAACTTCACAGTATCTCTAATCCGCTCCCTAATTATTTTTAATATTTAAATATACTCTGGGTTGCTACAAAACCTGGAAAAGTTATGGAAGTTTGAAAAAAATGACTGGGTTTTTTTTATTCGCACCTACTTCAAAGACTTAATCATTATTTTAGTACTTCACGGCGAATTTTCAATTTTCGAATTTATCTGTATAATGATTGAAACCCCCTTTAAATTCGCTTTTCTAACTAATTTTTATGAAAATTGCTAAGAATTTCTACGAAAATATCTATGTATTTTTTTGAATATTTCTACGAATTTTTAATGCATTTTGGACTGATTCATAATTGAACAAAAAATAGTTGGTAAATTAGGTGGCGGTTAGTAGAATGTGTTGAAATTGAATAGGATTGACTAATATTTTTTTTTAATTTCACCTGAAAACCCTGATGGTGAAATTTTGAAACCGGACTTTTGTAGCAACCCTGATGTAAATTTTATTTGAAACCGTCCATAAACTGGTAGAAAAATCTTTTCAGACTTTTCACTTTTCTCCTTTGTCAGGGATTTTGAAAAAAGAATGAAAAAGTCAGGGAATTTCTGTAGTAACGATGAATAACAAGGGTCACTTTCAGTAATTTTCTTAAATTCTCTTGTAATTGTTTAGGGTTTTTGAAACGATTCTTTTTGCTAACAAATTTGAAGAGATTCCAAAGGATTTTAAAGATTTCGGAGTCTTTTTAAAAATGCCAAGTAATTTTCGAAATCTTTAAACAGTTTCAAGGGATTTTAAAGAGTTTCAACGGATTTCAAAAGATTTTGAAGGATTTTGAATATATGAGGGTATTTTTAAACATTCTTAGGAATTTTCAAGAGCTTTAAAAAGTTCAAAGAGATTTCAAAATATTTTATTAGGCTATTTTAAAAGGTTCTAAAAAGTTTTGAATAGATTTCAATAAGTTGAAGATATTCCAAAAGATTTTACGGGATTTTTAAAAATTCAAAGGAATTTTCAAAAATTTTCCAAAGATTTTTAATATTTTAGGGTATTTTTTAAAATTTCCAAGATCTTTCTAAAGTTTCCAAACATTTCAAAGGATTTGAAATATTTTCGCATGTTTTAAAAGATTCCAAGGAATACTGAATAGATGTATATAATTTTAAGGAATTAACATTTTTTTAATCCCAAGGAATTATCAAGGGCCTTAATGTGTTTCGAGCGATTTCAAAAGATTTGAAATATTTTAGGGTATTTTAAAAACTTCCAAAGAACTTTTCAAGAGCTCTAAAACATTTCAAGAGATTTTAAAGGATTTGAAATATATTACGGTATTTTTAATAAATTTCAATCATTTGAACTAATTCCAAATGATTTTAAAGATCTTAGGGTATTTTTTAAATTTCAAACAAAATTTCAAGAGCTTCAAAAAGATCCAAGGGATTTCAAAGGATTTAAAATATTTTATAAGACTTAAAAGAATATTTAATAGATTTCAATAAGTTGATAGGATTCCAAAATATTTTAAAAAAATTTGATTTTGTTTTTAAAAATTCAAAGAAAATTTTAAGAGCTCTAAAATGTTTTAAGGAATTTCGAAAGATTTTAAATATTTTAGGGTATTTTAAAATATACCAAGGAATATTGAAAAGACTTCTATTATTAGAAGGAATTCCAAAGGATTTAGAATTTTTTGACTTTCAAGGACTTTAAAAAGTTTCAGGAATTTTCCAAAGATTGAAAATATTTTAGGGTATTTCGAAAAATTCAAAAGAACTTTTCAAAAGCTGTAAACAATTTCAAGGGGTTTCAAAAGATTTTAAATGATTTGAAATATACTGGGGTATTTTTAATAGATTCCAATAATTTGAAGTGATTCCAAAGGTTTTGAAAATTTTTATGGTATTTTTAAAAATACCAAGGAATTTTCAAGAGCTTTAAAAAGTTCGAAGGGATTTCAAAATATTTCAATGGATTTGAAATTAAAAAAAAATTCCAACGAACTTTTCATGGGGTCTAAAAAATGTCAAGAGATTTTAAAATATTTCAAAGAATTTTAGATATTTTAGGGTATTTGAAAATTTTCCAAGGAACTTTTCAAGAGCTGTAAAAAATTCTAAGAGCTTTCAAAATATTTCAAACGATTTGAAATATTTTAAGGTATTTTTAAAGATTCCAAGGAATTTTTTATTGATTTCAGTCTTTAAGGGTATTTCAAAGGATTTTAAACTATCTGAAATATTTTAGGGTATTTTTAAAAATTCCAAGGAAGTTTCAAGAGCTTCAAAAAATGTCGAGTGATTTCCAAATATTTTGAATGTTTTGAAATAATTTAGGGAATTTTAAAAGATTCTAAGGAATTTTTCATTTATTTCAGTCTTTTAAGGGTATTTCAAAGAATTTTAAACTATCTGAAATATTTTAGGGTATTTTTAAAAATTTCAAGGAAGTTTCAAGAGCTTTAAAAAATGTCGAGGGATTTCCAAATATTTTGAATGTTTTGAAATAATTTAGGGAATTTTAAAAGATTCCAAGGAATTTTTCATTGATTTCAGTCTTTTAAGGGTATTTCAAAGAATTGTAAACTATCT
>CAKNYM010036555.1:0-20756 GCA_932195095.1 Andricus curvator | reverse complement strand
TAGAAAAATGAATGATAATCTTAATTTTAGTGTTGCGCGACGCAACACCTGAGATTATAAGAATAAGAGAATTCTGGTATTTTGATTGTCCGTGGGGGGGGAGGCTACCCCTCAACTGAAGGAAGAGCGAGAGACTCTTCTTTCCTGTATTTTATTTTTATTGCGGGTCGTTACCCCTACTCTCGACCTGACAGTCGTTATCCCGTGATTTGAGAAAAGGAATCCGCGGGGTGTGTCGATCCAATAATAAAATTTACACTTCAAGAATTTCCCGAACCGACTATTTTCATTTATCGATGATATCAAAAGCACGAACAAGCAAATTGAGAGAGCACATTCTACGATGGGTAAAATGTGGCGGCATGTGAGAAGAAGTACATATAATAGAAAATGGATGATACAGCTCACCAACAATTGTTTCTTAGTAGTACCGCTCGTCGCTGAAGGAGGAAAATTAACCCCAAAAGGAACAAAGGTGACCTTTGAATTTTCCTTTTCCTATTTTGTTTGACAGAGCGGGCGAAGCCCTTTTTTCGTTGCGTGGATCAAGTGATCCACTCTAGTCCCTTACGGTATTCGTGACACACACAAACACGCGCGAACAACTGTCACTTCTCTGAATTTACTTTTATGAGAAGTAGAAAATGTTTATATTTATCATAAAGGAGAATTGCAGCCTTCCGAGAAAATTACTCTCTCTCGTTTTGAGATTCGAGAAAAAGTAAAATTTTCTAAGCTGATCTAATTTTGTTTTAAGCAGGTGGATAGGACGCGAGAAAAACGACACTCCCGTTACGAACCTTTACCTCGCCAATTTGTAAACGTGGTATGGAATTATTTTACCATGTTATCTCCATGGTTTACAATTTAGCGAGGGATCTCGAAAATTTTTATTTCCCTGATCCGGATAGGACGTGACGAGAAACGCCGCGGCGTATCCCTACCTTCCTAATCGGCGCGCCGTGAGAGTCAAAGCAGCGTTTGCAAATTTCACAAACCAGGTAGCTTAATTTCCTACGGTGGACTTCGCACCTGCGAGGCAGGATCCTCGTCAGCATTTTACAGAAGTAAAATGCTTTGAAGTATTTTATAGTCTTTTTAGAAGGGCAATTTTATTTTCAATTTGCATCAGAGTTGATGCAGGTTGGAATTTTCAAATTAGAGTTAAGTGTTTATTCTTTTCAACCTTAGTGTTCAGCATGAGAAATTGAGTGGTCTATTGTATGTAGGATGAGGAGTGAAACGGCCTACGAGAGGATAGCGTGGAAAGAGGAAGAGAATAGAAGAGAGTCGAGGTGCATTGAACTGCTATTGTCATAATATATGATGGGGCTGTATGCAAGAAGGAGACGCGCTTATGGTAAGAATATTGTAACGATCGCTTTAATTCACGCCTAAAGGTAGGCCATATACATACGCAAGAGATACCCGACGCAGTGGTAGTCATCCAACAGGCTATAACAGTTCCGCGCAATAACGCCAGGTAGCGCTAAGTCGGTTCTCTCACGACCTACCTCAACGGTAGAGGATATAAAAAGGGAGGAGAGACCCAAAAAGTCACTCTCTCGGGTCGACTACGGGAAACCTAGTCGACTACCGAACGATCAGACCACACGGTGTATGCCCAGGAAAGATCTACGTCCGCAGTTTTTTTTGGCATCCAGGTACGCTGCTACAGGCTCTGGATATTACTTTTTGATTTCCTCAGGGTACGCTGTACCAGGCTCCTGAGTGCTTTATTTTTCTGTTATTTTTTTCTGATCTCTTGGGTGCGCCATACCGGCTCCAAGATTGTATCTGTATTCATTTTTTGTGTATTAATGCTGGGTACGCTATCCTAAGCTCCAGTTTTATTTCCCTTTCAGGTATCGATCTCTAAGTGCACGACACCTCTCATTGTGCCAGGGCTTAGGGCTAGGTATAAATAAAAATATAGTTGAAAAAGAACTCTCTCATTGGCGCCCGAACAGGGACCCAGAAAAGAAGATCATTAAAAAATTGCTTAAAACAGAAACAGACTGAATCAAACTAAAATTAAAAAGCCGCGAGGTAGACCACCAAAGCGCACGCCTAAGGCAAATTCACAAGTCGAAATTGAAGATTATAATTTTCAAACGGTTATTGATACTCCAGCAAATACTCCAACAGAGGAAGTTCAGGGGGCAATGGGACCACCACTATTATTACCAATCTTCCTAGGCGATTATACTTTACCAACTATCGAAAGATCTCTGGGTACTATTCCCAAGGTAAGTAGGCCAGAGAAACGCCAATCATTGCGAGATGAATTGAATTTAACTTCTTCGGAAATGGTCCTACCTAGAAATAATGAAAGTGACTCTCACAATTTTGATAACTCGGATAAATATGCTGAACTTAGGCGCGAAAATGAAAAATACAAGAGGCAGCTAAAGAACTTTTTTCGAGACTTGGAGGAGTTGAGAGAAGAATTAATGCAGTTTCAACGGAATTACGTGGAGAAATTGAGGACGTTGAGGCTAGAATGTTTGAAGAAACAACTAACCAAGTCAGTTCATTAAGGAAAATGAACGAAATTCGATTTCAAGTAGTTGAAGGAGGTCTGAAGGACATTACGGACCGTGCGATGACTACGTGTAAACGAATTTTAAATTTAGCTGAAGAAGATGTTCGCAAAAACACACAAGATATCCGTCTAGTATCACTGAAACAAAACTAGCTTGAAGAGAGGTTCCAGAATCTTGGATTAGAGCAACAAAATAATTTAGGAAATAGCGGAAATGTCGAAAGCCTCAAAATCACTCCAAAAACACCTATTTTTAATGAAGGCTTTTCACCAATCAAATTTTTGGAAGAACTTACTGATTTTTGGGCTGCAGTTAAACCCACTAATACACAGAGTGCATTTATAATCGGCAGCTGTTTGAGGGGTACGGCCAAAGATTGTTGGGACTTAGTGAAAGAAGACAGCGATGATTTTCGAGGATTCTGTACCAAGTTTAAACAACGTTATTGGAACGAAACCACGCAACATGAGATTAAATCAAAACTGGAATTTGGCTATTATTCTCCAGCAGCAGACACCTCAATGGTATCGTATGCAATTAAAATCTTTAGAGATTTTAAGGACTCACCCCTCCAATTTCCAGGCAAGAAATAATAATGAAGCTCGCAAGGCATTTTAGTGAAGAGATTAGAGTGTCCATTTCAGGAAGACCAATCACCACTCTTCATAGTTTATTGGAATTATTAGAAAAATACGATAAATCAGGACCTTTAAACAATAAAAAAAAAGAAATTCAAACCAATAGACAAGGACATGATAACTGGAGAAATAGACCCAGTAACTCTGCCACAAACTCCCAGAATTATAGGAAAGATCCGGAAAAAGGTGGATTCAAAACAAGGGATGAAAATTGGAGAAGAACAGAAAGGGCTACCAGAGAGTCACAACCAAGGGATATAAGATCTTTGGAGGTTTTGGATGTGAAGCCAGAAGAATACGACCCTATACTACTTGAAGAGGCAACAAAAACTAAACAGGGAAACTTTTAATGTCTGTATCCTTAAACTGGATATACATGTCGGCAGATACGGACGAAAAAACCATAATGTGACGACATGTTAATACTCTGAATTACAATTGGAGAGAAGAACTTCTCGATGAGGATTCTACAGAAACAGCGAAACGGTATGGATGCCCTATTGCGTTTGTTTCAATCCAAGATATAAGAACTAAAGCTCTTGCTGATAGCGGAAGTCAAATATCGTGCATTTCGGAAACTTTTTACGAAGAAAATATAAACATTTTTAAAAATTGTCCAACTCTTCCTACTGTAGGAGTATCAGGTGTAGGAGCCACCGGAGGGAGGCCAATAAGATTACGCAAACAAATCTTTGTCAGCTTAAAATTTACTGAAATGGAGCACCAATGCGTACTATTAGTAGTACCACAACTCACTAAACTGTGTGTATTAGGAGTTGATATTTTGAAACCCTTAGGTGGAATTATAAACCTAAAAGAAGATACGCTAACTTTACATCACAATGACAAAAAACATATTCTAAAAACACACGAAGAAACAACAGAAAATACCCTCACAAAAGGAATACACGAAATTTCACTAACCCGAGACAAGACCAACTTTGAAGAAGAATTACAAATTGAAGATGTAGAAACTAAAATAATTGAAAACGAGTCCATACAACCAGAATATAAATTCAAGTATAAAGACCTTGTCTGGAAATATCGCGACATCATTACCCAAAAACCAGGAAGAATTTCATGCTATGAACATCGATTAGAGGTGAAAAATACTAAGCTACCTCATCCACATTCCTATCCAATCCCAATCAATCACGAGAAAAGGGTCGATAAGGAAATACAAACGATGATGGATTCAGGAATAATCAGTAGGTCATCAAGTCCTTACATAAATCCATTAGTTGTGACAGTTAAAAAATCCGGCGAAATTCGTTTATGCCTTGATGCAAGAAAACTAAATGAGATACTGGAAGAGGACCATGAAGGCACAGAAAACATGGAAATCTTGTTTCGAAGGTGCCAGAATAAAAAGGTACTCTCATGTTTGGACATGAACATGAGTTTCTGGCAAATTCCTCTTCACCCGGACTCTAGAAAATATATTGCATTCCTGCATAAAGGAAAATGTTATCAATACAATGTTACCTCATTCGGATTAAAAACTAGTACAGCTGCATTAGTTCGAGGTCTAGATTTTGTACTGATAGGCCTGCAAGAATTTGTTATATCTTATGTTGATGACATTCTGATAGCCTCGGAGTCAGACGATGAACATTTATATCACCTAGAATTAATATTCGGAAGATTCAGGAGTCATCATATAACATTAAACTTTAACAGATGTGATTTTAAGCGAAAGGAAGTTACTTTCCTAGGTCACATCATCTCAGCTAGTGGCATAAAACCTGATCCTAGTAAGATTCAAGCAATCAAGGACTTTGATACACCACGAAATAAAAAAAAACTTCAAGGATTTCTGGGAACAGTAAATTTCAGCGCTAAATTTACGGAAAAATTATCTAAAGAATTTGTACCCATGTTAGAACTACTCAAAAAGGGGAATAAACGGCGATGGGAGCAAAGGCACCAAGAAGCTTTCGAAAGAGTGAAAGAATTATTTTGCTCATGGATTATGCTCTACTTCCCAGATCCCTATAAACCCTACTACATGCAAACAGATGCCAGTGATTATGCTCTGGGAACTGTAATTTATCAGCTTGATGATCAACAGGACATAAAGATCATAGCTTGTGGCAGCAGAACCTTAAAGGGGGCAGAGATAGCTCACTACACGACAGAAAAGGAGCTCCTAGCCCTAGTTTGGTCTCTACAAAAGTTTCGAACCATCCTACTAGGTGCCCAGATCATCCATCGAACTGATCACATGGCACTTACGTTTCTTCAGACTTGTAAACTCCTGAGTGGAAGACTATCTAGGTGGATACTTGCTATTCAGATGCTTTATGCAGGCAAACAACAGGACACGAAGATAAATCCGAAACCAAAGATAAACGAGTAATAATACACCGATTAGCAAAAAGACCATCCTATTATCTCAGAGAGGAGTTCATGGCATTAAACGAGAAACAAAAGGAAGAAACTAGACTCAGGGAAGTGATTGAGAATATCAAAGACAGGGAAAAACATCTACTCCATGAAGATTGCTTATATAAGAACTGCAATGGTAAGTGGAAGATCTGTTTACCCACATCAATGATCACGAAAATAATAAACGAATGCCACTTGGTTTATGGCCACATCGGAGCCCGGAAATGCCAACTCATAATAAACGAGGATTTCCATTACCCCAATTTATATAAATTAGCAAAGAGGATATTAAAAACGTGTGATGTATGTCAGAAAAACAAAATTAGTACCCAAGCTAGCTATGCTCCCCTACAGCCGATCATTATGACAACACCACTGGAAGTAGTATTCGTCGACTACTATGGACCACTACCTACATCCAGACTCGGATTTCGATTCGTATTTGCGGTTCTCGATGGATTTAGCAAATATGTAAAATTATTTGATGTTAAAAAGCAAACAACACAGGCTGCAATAGCTAAAATTTTTGGAAGTTTTATTCCTCAATATGGAAAACCAGGAAGAATTGTTTCTGATCACGGAACACAGTTTACCTCAAAGACATGGAAAGACCAACTCAAAAAGGAGGGAATTGAACAGACTTTCACTTATATTAGACATCCTCAATCCAATATGGTTGAAAGAGTCAATCGAGAGTTGTCCAAATTCTTCCGTATCCTACTTCAAGAGAACACACATTCCGCGTGGTATGATAGGTTACAAATGATTGAAAAAATTGATATGGGTTCGAGACTCCATCAAAATGAAGGGATTAAAAAGGGCAGAGAAATATAATTTGAGTAAAAATATGACCCAGTTCCACGAAGGGGATAAAGTTCTGGTCAAGGCATATAATCTTTCTGATAAATTTCTTAAACGAACAGCAAAATTCATGGCTGTGTTCGAAGGGCCATATTTGATTGCTAGAATAATTCGAAGTGGAACGTATGTAATCAAGGATCAATTTAATGGCAAAGATAGGGGCATGTTCCACGCAAATGAGATCCGAGCATATCATGAATAAACAAATTGATCTCTGTTGTTCCTCTCCGCCTGCGTTTGTCCAGAAAATGATACGCGATTTATTTTTATTTTGTATTTTTTTTTATTTTTTAAAGATGGACGCTTCAACACAAGTTATGTCTTACCACCAATTGGGCAAGGTGGATGCTAGCACCCAAGTCGGACCTGGAAGACCTGCCACAACTAGAATGCGAAGCAGCCACCAAAATGTGGTGGTGGGACGATCCCGTCCAATCACACCCAAACGAAAACACCCCCGTCTAAAAAACAAAGGGTATAAATCGACCACTACGGAATGTATAATTCCCACGGATGTTATGGTTCCCACCCGAGATCAGGGCACTAACCCTATGGAGCCACCCAACCACGGGGAAGAAGCAACCCAAAAACGGTCCGAACCTGCCAAAAACTTATCTCCAAGACACCCAACACACCCTGTCACACGCAAACGGGCAAGATCGATAAATGAACGAGTCAAATTGATCATTAACAAAAGATCCTCCCTCCAGAAGAAATTCGAAGAGATCTTTGGGGACGATTCAGAGGAGGAGCAACTAGATTCTATGGTGCTTCATATCTCATACGAGGAACGACAGGACATAGAACAGGACACCGATCTTAACAACAACAACTAATGTTTCGACAAACCCTTTAAGCAGGAATCTTCTCGAAAAGGGGGCAGATGTAACTATCGCTTTAGTTCACGCCTGTAGGTAGGCCATATACATACGCAGGAGATACCCAACGCAGTGGTAGTCATCCAACAGGCTATAACAGTTCCGCGCAATAACGCCAGGTAGCGCTAAGTCGGTTCTCTCGCGACCTACCTCAACGTCAGAGGATATAAAAAGGGAGGAGAGACCCAAAAAGGCACTCTCTCGAGTCGACTACGGGAAACCTAGTCGACTACCGGACGATCAGACCACACGGTGTATGCCCAGGAAAGATCTACGTCCGCAGTTTTTTTTTTGGCATCCAGGTACGCTGCTACATGCTCTGGATATTACTTTTTGATTTCCTCAGGGTACGCTGTACCAGGCTCCTGAGTGCTTTATTTTTCTGTTATTTTTTTCTGATCTCTTGGGTACGCCATACCGGCTCCAAGATTGTATCTGTATTCATTTTTGGTGTATTAATGCTGGATACGCTATCCTAAGCTCCAGTTTTATTTCCCTTTCAGGTATCGATCTCTAAGTGCATGACACCTCTAGATACATTTATTTTATTTATTTATGCACATTGTCAGGGCACGCTGAACCAGGCTCCTAACATTGCTAAATTTTGATATTTTATACTGGATATGTCATTATAGACTCTAGCCCCTTTTCTTGTGATAAATTCGGGAACGCCATGCCAGGCTTCGAAGATAGATTTTGGTGATACGAAACGGCTCATATTAAATCCGCCGTGTGGATAGCTTAAGCTTAAGCTAATGTTTCCCATGTACAACGTAAAAATGTATGGTTGCAGTATTCAAATGCTCTCTAGAAAATATGAGATGGTGATCATGGAGTTCATTCATGCGTGATAATTTACTTGTAAAGCAAAATAAAGGTGCTTATTCATGCGTTATAATTTATTTGCAAATCAAAAAACGGTGCTTACTCATGCGTGACGTTGTATTTCTTGAAATTACGCTAAGCCTTATTCAAGAATATTAAATCGTGGCAAGACTGAATAGATTGTAAGTACGACTGATTATTTGTATCAACTTCGCAATAAACTCTCTTAAGTTGAATAAAAGAACTGATTTTGATGATAAATTGTTTGTATTTAATTTATCTTCTCCTTTCTGGTTCCAAACTAATTATGCCAGAGCTTAGGGCTAGGTATAAATAAAAATATAGTTGAAAAAGAACTCTCTCAATATTGGGACGAAGAAGGCGAGGACAACGTGTAGAGTGCGGAGGCTTGCAATCGTCGCGGTAGCGTAGCTACATGCAAAGAATGAGACGGCGATGTTTAGAGCGTCGGAGAGAGAGAGATGGAATGGGTGCCTCGCGCGTGTGTGTGACCGCCCAGCATAGCGAGTGCAGCTATACCTTCGTTCTTTTTAGGTTCTCTTACATGTTTCTAATTTAGGTCTTTGGGGCTGATGCCTTAGAATTAATTTTCCTTTCTCTTGATGATATTTTTTTTATCTCATATTCTAGGTACAGTATGTCGTAATCTCTTTTATTTTCTCTTTTACCTAGGCCTAGGTGCACACTACTCATTCCGTACATTCGTAAATTTCTCTTCCGCAATCCACCCTTATGTCATTGAGTGGTTTGGGGAAGAGAAAACAAAATTTAAATACCTGAAAAAAGCATATTTTCATCAGAGAATAATTTTAAGTCTTGATTAAAATTATTCTCTCAAGTCATTGCTCTCCTCATTCGCAAGTTGGCTTGCTGTTAGTTCTCGGGAGCTAGGAATGCTGCGTAAACATTCTGATAGTAAGCTCTCAGGTTACGAGCGAGCAGAGAGTCCCTTGAAACTCATATAGAGTTTTGAATCAATCAGCATCAGGTGGTGAACTTTAGATTGATGTCGTAGATTCATTTCATTTATCTGTTCTTCCAGTTCGTCCAAGGATCACTCGTTGGCGAGGAAGAATCCCCATGCTCCCTCAAAACTGGCGACAGGTCAGCCAGATTGACGTGGAAGAGAGGTTTGTAGATTACATCCATTGATCCGGTTCTGCTTGCTACTCCGTAGAATTTTTTGTCATGCGTTTTGAGATGACATACAGGCGCGATTTGTATTAGCCCAAATTCCTTCAAACTGATTAGAGTCTTAGTTTGATTAGGGACCCTTAGCTCGGCGGACAGGGGCTCGGCTAGTGAATAGAGCCATCCATTCAAGGAGTCGAGGGGCACCCATTCCGACCCTTTACTGTAAGTCACTCGGCTGTCGCACCTTCGGAGAGCTACTGTTGAAGGGTTCAGCAGCAGCTCGCTCTCACATGTTTTGTAGTAAGCATTTTCGTTGACGAGTGAGTTGTTACTACAAATCCTATAGTAGGGGGTCCTTTTGCAGGACTCTACACGCTGACTGTCCAGCAGAATGTACGTCCGTTGGGATTCTCCAACGGCAATGTGGGAGTACCTTGGTCGGATGTAGGCACTCCCTGAGCCATTCCCTAGTACTGTTTGAAATACAGGTACTGTATGTAACTGGTATGTCAAATAGTAGGATTGTTCCAGTAGTGGAATGTCCACTAATATGCTCAAGATTTCCTTTTCGTAGATGGCTGTGACGGTGACTATGTTAGATAACTCCTCGAGGTCCGCCTGGGGTCTTGGGGTAGGGAACTCGGGCCTGGGATGATGGTCCTGGATATCTCGATAAATTGGTTCCAGTTGTTCGGACGTCAAGAGTGAGAGGTGCATCTTTCCTTGGCGGGACGTGTGAATAACCTCCAGGATACGATTGGTAGTACGGATGTAGTCGCCGAGGCTGAAGTCTGCTGTCCTGAGCACGCAAGTCAGCGCTTCGGCATATTTAAGCTCAGCAACTGTCCGCGTGAGATTTTCCAATCTCAGATTATTCGGGGACAGTTGTCCTTCATGCCGAATTAGTCTTTCCTTATTGCTCATCGATAGTTCGTGACTTCCTTCCAGCTGAGCTCTCACGATGTGTGTTTGCTCACCAACCAGATGGGACAGGATGGCTTGAGCCTGATTGAGTTCGGTAATTTCAGCTTTGAGGGTCTCCCCATCACTGCAGGTCATTAGACCTGCTATGAGTCCAATAAGCCCTTCTAGAATTCCCAGTAGTGGTTGTGCTCGTCGGCTTCTCATTCCCATTGGTAGACTGTGGAGTATTGCCTGGTTGGTGTCCTCCTTCATCTCTGCGGCATGTCTGGATACTTCCCTCTTCAGGTCTTCGGCTACGAGGAATTTAGCGTCAAGACCGTAATCAGTGATCGCCTACAGGCAAAATAGTCCGAATCCAGGTAGACACAGATCTGACAAGTGTTGGAATCGTTGTTGGTACGAATCCAAAGGTTCTTGGATTTTCTTCAGGTCCAGAAATACGGTAACCCTCAATGTCCCAGCGACTCGTCTTATCGGTCCCAAGTGCTCGTAATATACTCCTGTACTGGCCTCTAGAGGGGTATCCCTATACATGGAGGGATCAGAGCCTTTCGAAACAGTAATGGCGAGCAGGAAAATCAATAGCCATTGGTTCATTATCTTACCTAGAAAAAACATGCGATAGGTCTTCTCTTCGGGAATTAAAGGAAGTCCAAGACGTCCAAGAAGTCCTGCGTTCCTATAGGTCTTGAATATCAAGATGCTCGGTAGTGACGAGGAGTTTCGCAATGTGTAGAATGTTGGGTCCGCTCTCGCTTAAGTCAGCCGATTTTTACCTTACTTCAATGGGCATTTCGAGGGGTGTCTCGGTATTTGGGGATTCGTCGATGTACGGTAGATCTACATCAATTAGGGAAGATGAGAATAGGGAGGGGTTTTTCTATGAGGGTTCGAGTGTCCTTCCTGCCTGTAGTTTTCGTGCGTTCAACTTCAATCTTCTGTTAAACGAAGTTCCTTCTTCCTTTAGGGTTGCGTCCATATGGGCATTGATGAAAGGCTCAGGCCTGGCACCTGGGGCCATGGCAGGTACTGGAGTAAAAGCTAGGGTTACCATTTGTCGGTTTCGTCCTACGATGGGGGACCCTGTGATGGGTTTTTCTTCTTCGGGAGGATCCTTAAGGCAAACGGTGCTTCTTCTCGCCACACCGGAATTTTTTGTGGGGGAAGAAGGTAGCTGTTTGATTTGTTAAGCGGGCCAAGGGTTACCTCACCGGAGGTAGGTTGCGTTAATTCGGGTTCTGTGTCCTTACCAGCCCCTTGGGTAACATGTTTCTCTTAGTTTTCCAAAAAGCTTTTCACTCTTTTCGCAAAAATGTCGTCATATTCACCGCAGGGGTCAAGCAGCTCTAACTTCTTGAGTAATTTTTCATCCTGTTCTCCTCCAGAGACATATGTGCATGGGAGTTGTTTGCTTTCTCCCATTTCTTCACGGTCCCAGCTCGGCGAAGTTTGGGCGTCGAATTGCGCAAAGGGTTTCTGAAGGTCCTCCTTGAAGCTTGAATTGGAGGATGACAGCAGACGCCCCGTATATCGTCAATGACCTCATCGTCCTCAACATTTGCAGTGGTCGGGGGCACTCGAATCGTTATTGTTTTCGTAGGAAGGGTTGACTCAATTACTTCGGTGGTTGCTGGACCCTCGACGCTTTCTCTGGCCAATTTGTTAGCCATTTCGTTACCGAGGATTCCTCGTTGTCCAGGCATATGTTCCCAAATCACTTCTAAGGGTTCCAGAGCGGTTTTCATTTTCTCGAATTCGAAGCGGTTCTTAACTGGCTTATTTTTATAACTTTTCCAGTCATTTGTTCCCTACTTAGGGATTCATTCAGTTGCACTGCTGACTAGAAACTTCGAGTCGGTTTTCATTCGGAGTTTCTTGATACCGGCTTCGTGGGCCTTTTGGGCTTCTACGGTTGCTGCTTCGATCTCGGCTGCATTATCTGTTATTCTGTCATCTCTTTTAGTGACGACTGAAGGTTCCAAGTCGTATAACACGCTGTTAGATTTTCGAAATACAGGCGCGTCCGAAGAATCAGAATCTTTGTCATTCGAAGATGGCTCGGTCAAAGATTCACTTCTAGAGAACGGCGAATTATTTGCTTCTCTTCTTCTCAATAGTCGCTTACCTATGGAGCTTTCTTCCAGTTCGAGTCGTGGGGCTCCTTCTGAGGGCACACTGGCAACGTCGGATTGGCTTTTCGGAGCCGGTATTTTCTTTGGTATCCCTCGCTTTCTAGGGACTGGGACGGGGATGTCAATTCACAGTAGAGGGGCGTTTCCCCTCTCTTCGCAGGCTTACAGGTTGCTACAGACTTCTTATCCTGGGATAAGGCGCGAGTGGCGTTGGTGGATGTCCCTGGTACCTCTCTTTTTTCTTTGGGGTCGCTTCGCGAGGCTTCCGCTCGGGTCAAAACCAGTACGATCTGGGGGTCTGTTAGTGAGTGGGTCCCTTTCGTAGAGGCTTTTATTGGCTGAGTGGATGTGCAAGGTCCTTGAGTTTCACTCAGGTCCTCCGGGCCCCTGCTTCCTTCCGAATTTTCGGAAGGGCCGAAAGTGCTCTAGGGATAGAGCGATGGCCAAGCATTTCTGATCGTTCTCGGGGTACCTATCCTGGCAGCTGTTCATGGCCTTTAAAAAATAAGCCACGTGCATATGTAGCCCTTCTTTTTCTTGGCTCAATATGGCGCCGACGGCGTGGCTCGCTGCGTCGGTGGTCAGCTTAAAGGTTTTCCTAAAATTGGGGTACCACAGAATAGGCAATTTCAAGGAATTGACGGATGTTACGCACGGTTCTTGAGCGAGGAAAATTTTGTATTGCCTCTATTTCGGCCGGATTTGGCTTCAGCCCCTCATGGCTAATAATATGGCCAAGGTATGCTACTTCCTTTTGTAAAAACTCGCACTTGTCGGGTTGAAGTTTCAGGTTGGCTGCTCGAAGTCGATACAGCAACCTTCTGATCTTCAAAACATTATCATCTACGTCCTTGGACTGAACCACAATGTCATGCAAGTAAAGGAAGACTTCGGAGGCGTGCATCCCCTTTAGCACCGTGTCCATTATCCGTTGGAACGTAGCAGGGGCGTGTTTGATCCGCATGGGCATGCACAGATATTCGAAGTGTCCTCGAGGCGTGGAAAATGCCGGTTTGACTCTGTCGTCGAAGTGAGTTTCGACTTGGTGGAAACCGCTCGCTAGATCGAGCACCAAAAAGACTGGGCCTCCCCTAAATAATCGAGAATGTCTGTAATATTGGGCATTGAGTATGCGTCCCCTATGACCTTCTCGTTAAGAGCTCGAAAGTCGATTACTGCTCTCCATTTTCTCTTGGTGGATCCGTCGAGTTTCTTAGGGACGATCCAGAGGGGAGAATTGTGAGGGGACTTGGAATGCCCTATAATGCCGCTATCATATTGTTTGTTTATTTGAACGGCCACTTGGTCACCAGCCTCGTTGGGATATCGATATTGCTTCCTGGCTATGACCTCGTCGTTAGTGGTAGGGATCCTATGTTGGACTACGTTCGTAGTCGAAAGCCTTTCGCTGTTTATGTGGAAAATATCGGTGAAGTCTTCCACCAATTCATAGACGTAGTTTCTTTCATCTGATGTCAATTCTGAAATGCGTAAGCTGTCCTTAATTTTCTAAACACGGTCCGTAAGGAGCTACCCATTTCCTTTTCTAGGTCCTTAACCAAATATTCAGATTCGGAATTGGTGGATTATTTGTCAGACAGTTCAATAAAATCGTAGGGCAGTACTTCGTGGGCAGGCACCTCTACTTCCACGTCCTCCTCCCGGGTGTTGATGGCAAATACATGCCAAACTCCTTCGTGGGTGGAGACGGCCGCTTCACCTAGGTACATTTCATCAGGGGTGCCTATCCCAGGTAGATACCCTTCTTTTATCTCTGGGTTGAGAACGTTTATGGCGATTGGTTGCCTCGTCCTAGCCTTGATTTTTAGAATCCTAGAATTGTGCTTGAAAGATATTTGGGCTTGTCTTTGCTGCAAATATGGTCTTTCGATGATTCCATCAGGAGATATCGGAAAGTCATTTTTCATGAGATGGAATTCTACTGGGGTCCAGAATTATGTGACACCTGAGGCCACAATCGTCTCTACGGGATCCTTGGTCTACCAGGAAGTTGGATTTTGGATGTTTGAATTCTGGTGCGGCTAAGACCACCACGGGAGAACCTCCTATTTTGGTTCCTGCCCATTAGTTTTTCCGTACCTCTGCCATTGAGGATTGGTGCTGGGGCCATTGTCCGTTAGATATCCTTACGGGAATAAGGGGGCAGGAAGGTGTGGAGGATAATGGTAGATATAAGGGATGTTAGGAGGGAAAGGAGGAGGATATGGACAAGGGTATTGGGGGGGGGGGGGGGGGGGGGGGTGTATGGGGCTAGATACTTAGCAGGGGCTGATGGTGAATAGTTCATAGGATCCTTGCTTCCGCTTGATCCAGTCCTTTCTGAACCCTGTAACTCCTTTTTGTCCTTCTTTTCCATATGTTTTGAATAGGGGCTGGGCGATCGCGGCCTATCGTTGGCATCTTCCCTTGGTCGAGAGATGGTATAGGCAGAGAGGTAACTTTTGGCTGTTTATAATTTTTTTGCCTTTCCTCAATGTGTAGGGCATGGTCTAGGGCTTCGGTAAGGTCCTTAGGGTTTCTGGTGTCTAGGAAGGTAGACATTTCGTCTGGGAGCCAGTTTATGATCGGGTTCAGCGCAACGTCCGTTATCGGGCCCATTATTATGCTGCTCTCCTTTGCTTCGTCGGCAAGTCCTATGTTATAAGTCTTAGTACATTTTTCCTCGACTGCATGCCGGGCATCACTCAGGAGGCCTTGGACCTTGTCGTAGTAGTCCCTCACCGTTTTATTCTGGCGCATGCGGGGATTCACTATATTTTCGAAATATTATTGGTATTTCTTCTTAATGGAGCCAGATTCATTTGCCTCGGTGATGTAAACTGCACTATTCGCGATGTCTTGCAGAAATTCTTTGAGCTTAGGAGTCTTTCCGTCGAACTGCTGTAGGAATCTCCGTTATCGGTATTGTCAGTTGTAGACATTTTGGATAGTGATGATTTTCGGTGGAAGTTAATCGATGGGCGTGATCTTCGCCTTCTAAAATTTCCACTAATCAATCAATGTCATAGGAGGCCATGCACCAAGATGAATCTTTCTGTCAGCGACAGTCCCGCGATCCTGCGGTGGGGTCCTAAAGAGGTATCCTCAGCGTGGACATAGAATGGAAAGAGCAATCCTCCTATTAACAGACCAACAGATCCCTTGATTAATAGTGTTAGGTCCCCTAACGTAATCTCGAATTCGGAGAGAACGTCGTACGGAATTGCCAGACAACTCTTACAGATACAACTAAGACCGGTAGTTCTGTTAACTCTCAGCGTGAATACTCTGCTAAGAAGTTGGACGGAGCTTAGTCCGATTGAAGAGGGTAACTGTGGACCGGAAGAAGGGTCTGTTTCAGCCGGGCGGACAGATGTTCGATCACTCGTACTCCTGCAATTCCTACTATCTGGTGTAACCCGATCGATTCTGGGTTAGAGATGACGTGAAAATGGAAGTTTGCTTCTCTGATTTCCAACCCCAACTCTCCCCAAATCCCCAAGTCCCCAAATCGTCGCCGTGTATTTCGACTGAAGTGGGCAATCGCCCTTCGACTGGGGGCGCGAATTCGGTCACAAAGGGTGGCATTTATTCGTTCGTTTCCCTTCTTCGTAGAATAGAGGTGAAGTAAGTTCACTACACCGTAAACTTTGATTTTATTTTTATTTCCATATAAATCGGTCGGCTAAATCTACCTGTAATTAGGACAAACCTCGGCTAGCAACTCAGTGGTTAGCTATCCAAAGAGAGGGACTATAGTGGACCACACCGGAATTTTATTTTATTATATTTTTACTTCCTAAGCCTGCCTGGTATCCCTAATCCAGGATTTCGACTTCTGTTTCCATGATAACCGTATCGTCATCAGAAATATCGTCGTATATGGGTCCTGCAAGGGAAGCGAATTCGCGTTCTGGGTACTCGACTGTGTGATTGAAGTGGTTTTCTTCCAAGAAGGCAAGTCTTCTTTCCTGAAGGGCTTCTTCTAGGTCTAGATCAATTTTGACGAGCGGCCCAGTTTGATTCGCGTTTGCAACTGCAGGTGCCGGATTTATGTGTCGAATCGTCGGCCGAATTACGCACACGGGGACTACCCTTTCAACGGGATGAACCAAACCAATATATATGGCCGCTCTGAGAGTTTCAGCAGTTTTCTTGTGCTTTTCACCGAACCTCCTCCCTCTTTTACGAGGTCGTGGTGAGGGGTCTGTATTTTCCGGAGGATTCATGGAAATATCGTTAAACTTTCTCTAATCATAAAAATAGAAAGCAATTTAGTTGCGTCGGTCAGCTGGGGATTCCTCGTTCTGGATCACGAGACTAGAAACTTTGGACGCTACGACGGCCAAGGAGGTACTCGAGGCCAGAGCAGGCGAATGGTGGGAAAGTCCGAACTGAAATGGAGTAGTTTTAGCCCGTATCCCCTTGCGGTGATTATTTGTAAAGGAAATAGTGGTGGGCCTGAATCTCGACGTGGCAACAGCGCCTGTTGATACACGTACGCTCTCAGAGATGCAGGCTTACTGAGGAAAAATTGGAAAATAATTTCCAATTCAGACTTTATGGTACCACTCTTTCTAAGCAAATGATAATCCGCAGTTGGATAACATCTAACTTCTTGTAAAATTACAGTATCTGTACCGACAAAAAGAAGTACCTTAAGGGAATTGAAGGGAAAATTCCCTTTTTTAAATAAAAGGCAATGAGTTTGCGTCGGTTAGCTGGGGATTCCTGGTTCTGGATCACGAGATTGGAAACTTCGGACGCTACGACGGCCGCGGAGGTACTCGAGGCCAGAGCGGGCGAATGGTGGGAAAGTCCGAACTGTAATTGAGTAGTTTTAGTCCAGATCCCCTTGCGGTAATTATCCGTGAAAGAAATAGTGGTGCGCCTGAATCTCGACGTGGCAACAGAGCCTATGGCTACACATACGCTCACAGAGCTGAAGGCTTCCCGAGTCGCAATCGGAAAATAATTTCCAATTCAGACTTCACGGTAGCACTCTTTCTAAGGAAAAGATAATCCGCAATTGGATGACATGCAACTTCTACTTCCTCTGCTAGATTATCAAATTCTGATCATAAATGTACAAAATAAGCCATTTAGAAACCGGAGTCTCAAGTCTCTGGAGCTCGACCATCTCCTTTGGGACCTTGGGGGTTGCGAAAACAACTGATCCGGGTTCAGGTTCACGAACTTTGGTTTTTACAACGACCGGGTTTTTCTCTTGTTTTTCTGGCAACTTTATCATTGAGCGGTGTCTTGGCTTATTTTTAGCATTACTGCTGCCCGGAAGATTAGGCATTGTCATGCTATACCACAATTGGAAATGATGGCTGTAGCGCACATGAATACTTCTTAAATCAAACGCAATATAGCCGAATCAAAAATACCAAGAAAGTTAATGCGAGGTCCCCTGGCAAGTTGATGCCCGGGTTTTTGGTTTGATTTGGTGGCACTCTAGCCAGTTAAGGCGTGAGCACAAGATTCAAGCCTTATTCTTGGGCGTAAACTTGAGAAACGCCATTCTCAGTTAAGAAAATAATAAAAAGAACCCTTGAGATAAGTTCCAGCATTTCCGTTAAAGAGTGGAAAAACTGCCAAGTTAAAAATACCGAGCAAGTTAATGCAAAGTCCCTGGCAAGTTAATGCCCCGATTTTTGGTTCAACTCGGAAGTACTTTATTTTCAAAAGTTGATTTGATTATTGGCATTGCGGCATTGCTGCCATGCATGCAAATGATAGTAGTCCGTACAAAAATAGTTCTGGAACTAAAATCCAGTATCTCGCTGAATAGCGAAATACGGTTTTGGTTTAATTTGGTGGCACTCTAGCCAGTTAAGATGTGAGCACAAGGTGCAAGCCTTATTCTTGGGCGTAAACTTGAGAAACGCCATTCCTAGTTAAGAAAATAATCAAAAAGAACCCTTGAAATAAGTTCCAGTATTTCCGCTAAAACGCGAGAAAAACGACACTACCGTTACGAAACTTTATCTCGACAATTTGGAAACGTGGAATGGAATTATTTTACCATGTTTTCTCCATGGTTTACAAATTAGCGAGGGATCTCGAAAATTTGTATTTTCCCTGATCGGGATAGGACGTGACGAGAAACGCTCCCGTTATGGCCCTGCCTCCCGTCGGGTGGAGATTTGATTTTTACGTCCGGATCGCGAATGCGATTTTGATAGTTATACCCATCAATCCCGGCTGCTTGCTCGCGTTACCGGTCCGAAAAAAAATCTATTCCCGCTAAACTGGGATAGGACGAGTTGCGACTTACGGGCTAAGTATTACGTCTCAAAATTTTAGTTGATCCTTGATCCCGACGTTCGGACGGACAAAAGCCTGAATATTTCTGGCCCGTGCCAGGTTGCTCAGTAGACTGCGATGATGACTTTTGTCCGATGCGCCTCGATAGTTATCCGGCGTATCCCTACCTTCCTAATTGGCGCGCCGTGAGAGTCAAAGCAGCGTTTGCAAATTTGACGAGCCAGGTAGCTCAATTTCCTACCGTGGACTTCGCACCTGCATGGCAGGAACCTCGTCAGCATTTCGCAGAAGTGAAATGCTTTGAAGTATTTTATATTCTTTTTAGAAGAAAAATTTTAATTTCAATTTGCATCAGAGTTGATGCAGGTTGGAATTTTCAACTCAGACTTAAGTATTTATTATTTCCAACCTTAGTTTTCAGCATGAGAAATTGAGCATTTTAACGTTGCACTATTGCTGAGTAAGCACGTGGCATTGTTTTGATGCCTCACGTGTTCGTGCTGTCAGGCAGTAGTCTATAGTATGTAGGGTGAGGAGTGAAACGGGGCTATGGGAGGATAGCGTGGAAAGAGGAAGAGAAGAGAGTTGAATTGAACTGCTATAGTCATAATGTATGGTGCGGCTATACGCAAGAAGGAGACGCGCTTATGGTAAGAATATAGGGAGGAAGAAGGCGAGGACAACGTGTAGAGCGCGCAGGCTTGCAATCGTCGCGGCAGCGTAGCTACATGCAAATAATGAGACTGCGATGTTTAGAGCGTCGGAGAGCGAGATGGAATGAGTGCCTCGCGTGTGTGTTGACCAGCATAGCGAGTGCAACCATACCTTCGTTCTTTTTAGGTGCTCTTACGTGTTTCTAATTTAGGTCTTTGGGGCTGATGCCTTAGAATTAATTTTCTTTGCCCTTATTTCTATTTTTTAAGTCTTATATTCTAGGTACAGTGTGTCGTAATCTTTTTCATTTTCTCTTTTATCTAGGCCCAGGTGCACACTACTCATTCTTTACATTAGTAGATTTCCCTTCCGCAATCCACCCTCATGTGATTAAGTGGTTTGGGGGAGAGGAAACGAAATTTAAATACATCAAAAAAAGCATATTTTCATCAGAGAATAATTTTCATTCTTGATTAAATTTATTCTCTTAAGTCATTGCTTTCCTCATTCGCAAGTTGGCTCGCTGTTAGTCCCCGGGAGCTTCGAATGCTGCGTAAGCATTCTGATAGTAAGCTCTCAGGTTACGAGCAAGCAGAGAGTCCCTTGAAACTCATAGAGAGTTTTGAATGAATGTGGCTTGACATAATATTTCGTGCCACATTAATTATTATAATGAAAAATTTGGAAATTCGCTCGTAACAAATACTGTTTAAAATTAACAAAACGACACTAAAGTAACATACTAGTAAACATTCTGCTCGTAACTTGCGTCGATTGGGTTAGTTCCTGGACTTATTACGTGTTACCAGAGCTTGGAATTCCGCATTATATAATTTTCTTGAAAGTAGAAATATAATTCGAAGGTAGACTTACCTAAATTATCCTCAGGATAAATCAGCAAAGCTAACAGGACTACGATGAATTTTTTTTCCTTAACCACCATCTTAGTATTATGACCATGTGTCCTCCTATAAAATGAGAAAACTATGAAAAATTTTCAAAATTCCTACTACTACTTATTTCATACATTTACTCTGCTGTAGTGCTGTGCAAATGAAAGAAAGCGTATTGAGACGGTCCGTTCTATTTTCATAATTAGAATAAAATCATAAAGTTCCGGGCGAATATTTGTATTGATACGCCTCTGACTCATAAGTGAACAAGCAGGTGTAACGAGGGGAGGATTCAAGAAATCATCAGATCATACGATCGATTGCGCGCGCCATCAGCTGATAAGTAGGGGTAGTGTGGGACCAATGCACTTTATAAATATCGATCCCGGTATCGGTACCAAGTGACTTCCTATTCAACCCTCTGCGAGGAAGCAGGTTCTTCTGGTTCAAATAATTTACCTGTCATTGGAGAGAGTACATTTGAATTCGAAAAAGCATTACTTAAAGGACGCTATCAATCGGGATTCTCCTTCGACATATTTCAAACGACATTTCAAGGACATTATTTTAATTCTGCTTGAATTGAAAT
>CAKNYM010036553.1:21496-46186 GCA_932195095.1 Andricus curvator | reverse complement strand
ACCATGATCGTAGCTTCCGGAGCCTACAACTTCTCACATAATAACTCATCAGGCGAAAGGCGTACTTTTTGGGTCCTAAGTATTTAAATTGAATTCTTTTTTTACTATGGCTTTCACATACTAAATTAAAGTTCATAGATATTTCTGTAATCAGTTGATAAGTCTATGTCAAGGGATAATTTTCATATGTAAAGATTTTTTGCAGATATAAAAAATTAATATTGTATACATTAATACCTAAGATATATTTTCCGTTGTAAATTAGCCTTCTTGTACATTACATCACTTGTATATTGCTATGTAAAGCTTTTTTACATCTTTTTTGAAATTAAAATGTTTTTTGTTTTGTTTTTAAGGGTGCTTATTGGGTATTTTATATATAAATATATTGGCCGACCCAATAAGCACCTTCATTTTCATCACACATTAGAGGTAAAGCGTAGTTTATCGGGTCCTAAGTATTTAAATTGAATTTTTCTTTTACTGTGACTTATACATACTAAATTGGAGTTCATAGATATTTCTGTAATTAGTTGAAAAAACTATGTAAAGGCCCTGCAAATAAAAAAGTCCAATTGTATTTAAATGGAAATGTTGAAATGAGCATTTGCAATTGAATCCAATTGGTAGAACTATCATTGAATGTACCTCAATGGATTTGAATTGACGCAATGTATTTAAATCATAAAAGATGCAATTGGTGGCATTTCATCATTGCGGAATGATGTCAATTGAATTTAATTGTCAGTTTTCAAATGTATGTATACCATTAAGCCATTTCCCTTTCAGGGTAGGCGTGACACTACCCGATTCGGGTAGTGTTTCTAGGTGGACAGTTTTCTTGTAGTTATAAATAACTACAAGTTTGGGCTCACCACACCCATAAAATGCCAACAGCACACAGTATTCTCGAATGGTCACCCATCCAAGTACTAACCGCGCCCAACGCTGCTTAACTTCAGTGATCTGACGAGAACTGGTTTTTTCAGCGTGGCATGGCCGTTCAAATGAATGCAATAAAATAAATATACATTTCATTATTTTAATTAGACCAAATTTTTCCATTTAAAAAAAATTTATGTTAATTTTGAATTTAGTAGAAATCACACCTTTTTTAATTATCATACTATTAAATGCACATTATTTGAAAATATATTTTTTTTATTTCAACAATTAGTGATTTTTAAAATTATTTTCAATTTTAAATATTTTACTTTATTCATTAAATATTGAATTAGTTTTAATAAGTACTTTAAGTCAACAAAATTCGATAAATATTATTTTTATTATATTGTTAATTTATGTCCAAAGTCACTTTTTATTCTCATTAAACAATCAATATTTACTGAACTTCAGTCCAAAGGTACACATTATATAACAACTTGTATTCCTTATTATCAATTAATCACTTCAATCTCTTCAATAATACTTTTTAATAACGTATTATTTTATTATTAAATAAATTGAAATTTTATTGCAAAACTCCAATTAAAAACAATTCTGGTCTCTAAATTTATGTGCGATTCAATGCAATTAGGTGCATCGCATGATCAATCTCCATTTTTACATTAACCTCTATTGGATAATATAAAACCATTTACAAAATTCTTTTTGAATTGAAAGTCGTCAATTAAATCCTAAAGACAGTTGATTGACTTGCGAAACAATTCAGTGCAATAGACCGCACACTGGTTCTTATTGCATATCTACAATTCACTCCAGTTGCAGACATTCAATTCAATTCACTGTAATTAAGTGATTAAAAAGATATAATAATCAAAAGGGAAGTAAAAAAGACTTGCAATTAACTATGGATTACAAAAACATCTAATACTATATTATGTCAAAAAGTAAATTCTTATTAGTAGATGGTAAAAGTTAGAATGCGATGTTATGCGTCTGAGTAAATAAATACCCAGATAACAATGTGCTCACACCTTGCCCGCATGGTGTTTGCACGCGTGTCGACCGATCGGCACGATGTGAGGGCAAGAGTGCAGACATATGTGTCCTCATATGCGTCGCATATGCGTTGCACGCGTGTCGGCACGTGCGTGCCAGCGTCGTGTTAGCATGCACGTGTTTTGAGTTATAATTATTGAAAACAAGATGTTAAAAATAACATAAGTAACAGAAAACATTGTATGACGTTTTTAAGAAGAACTCTTGTGTTGAAAGTTGTTCTTTCACAACTGATGATGCAACAGGTGTTGATTCCAAAAGCGACATACACAAAATTATTCCTGCTGCATCTTAAATAATGAATTAGCGAGAAATATATATTTATCTGAAAATATTTTTTTATTTCGAACAATTTAAATTATTCAAAACAGAGCGTTTATTCAACACCTTTGTTAAAAAACTAAGGGATTTTAAAGAACACTATACTTTTGAATCTTCTAGTTAATTACTTTCAATTGTTTTCCAAGTTGCATATTTTTAATCGTTCTACTTCTGAGATTTAAGAACTTAAATCTCAGAAGTAGAACGATTGAAAATGTGCACTTGAAAAACTTGTTTTCGATAATTTTAAATCTGAATATAGTAAATATATTAAAAAATAGTGAAGAAGATATATTGCATTTTTGTATTGCGAAGCATTTTAATAGAAACGTTGTGACAATCGCCAAGTGACAGTTGCCGATGCTTTGACGTTTAATTTTGAAAGGTCTGTGCACAAATGTGGGGGAAGTACAAAGCCTGAGGCGCGCTCAATCTTGCGAGCGAAGCGAGCTCCGCGCGACGAGAATGTGCCCGCGCAGCGGGCAGATTTTTTTGTTTTAGTTTTTCTTCTAGTTGTATATTTTTCTTTATGTTTATCATTTGACTATAAAATACTTATGGTGCATTTTCACGGAGCTAACATTTTATAGTTCAAAAAATTATTTGTAAACAATTACAACTCTTGCCGACTTTGTTATTTGCCTCGAAATTTGTTTTTACTCCAAGCTAATTTTCCGAACCAAAACCCAAGAAAAAATCTTTATTTAATTTGAACAAAAATAATTATTCACTTTTATTTCGACTTTTTGTCTGTAAAATAAACTTGGAAAATAACAAAAATTTGATGCTTAAAGCGAATTTGGTCAGAGTTTTATTTTTACACAACTGCTATATTATGTTTTCAGTAATAATGCGCTTTTTGTGCCGCACTCTTCACCGCACGCTATATGCCGACATTTTGCCCTAAGTACCTGACGAGCATGATAGACGCACGCTGTGCTGCATATCATGCAGACCGTGTGCGGGCACTATGCGGGATTACTTATTACTCTCAGAACGTGCTGTCACTGTGCTTGCATTGTTGCCGACACATCGTGCTTGCAGGCCATGCGCCCATGTGCGTCCGCATGCATTGTTATCTGGGTACTTAATTAACGTAAAAGGCATAAGATGACATACTTCAGATCAAATAAAAAGACCTTGATGATGTTAAGAAGATCCTTTAATCATCGACGTTTCGAGAGTCAAATGCTCTCCTCTTCAGGAAACAGGAATCCAAGTCATATAAAAGTCCTTTATTTTTTTAAAAATTGGCAGAAGCCAAAATGTCGTAGTTAAAAAAGATTCATGCTTTTACAAGATTCTCATCTCAATTTAGTTCTGTGAAGAAAATAATGAAGTTGTAAATGAAGAAAAACCATTTCATATACATAACGAAACATATACGAATGAAAAAATAAGGTTGAGAAAAAGATTAAAAATTGTGAAATTATTTACCTGAGCTTTTAATATTTTAACTTTGAGATGTTAAAAAGTAGTAAGGTCGATTATTATGACATCACGGACAATATTTAAAAAATTAAAACGGCCATGCCACGCTGGAAAAACCAGTTCTCGTCAGATCACTGAAGTTAAGCAGCGTTGGGCGCGGTTAGTACTTGGATGGGTGACCATTCGAGAATACTGTGTGCTGTTGGCATATTATGGGTCGGATGACCTAACTTCCCTAGTTTTGGCAGGTGATGAGTTGTTTGTATTTTTAAATTGTTTGATTTAGTTGAAATGGTAAAGTGAGTTTGTGAATAATAATAATAAATAGACAAATTAATCAGGAAGTTATAATTTTATATTAGCCGTCGAATTCTTATGCAATTTTAAATTAAGTCCAGTAAAGAAATGACAACAATTAACAGAATTTTGTTTTAAATACTAGCCGGAGAACTCTTATATTCTCGGCTAGTCTTATAATTGTTTGCAGACGGCCCATGAATTTTAATTCATGATTCCAAACTCATTTCCCCAGTGAATTATTGAAGCTATATACTATAGTTTTTAATTGCTTTATGCGGGGTACGAATTACCCCGTCTTTAGGGTGGCGTTCCATGATTGCAGAATGGTGTTGCGTTTTGCGTAATACGTCAACGAATCAGTAGACATTTCAGCCAATGAATGTGTTTCTCTAGATTAAAAGGAGAATATCATTGGCTAACATGTCTAGTGATTTATTTAACGCATTACGCGATACGCAACGCCATTCTGCAATCATGGCACGCCACCTACATCTACATGGACGTGAATTTGGCTGCATTTGACTTAAAACATACTCTGACATACTCTACTCCTTTCTTTTGCATTAAGACTTACAGAAATAAAGAGACAGAGTATGGCGTTCCATACCAAGAGCAACCAATTTCACTTCCATGCAGATATACTGTCAGGGTGGCGCCCCGTGATTGCAGAGTGGCGTTGCGTTTTGCGTAATGCGTCAAATCACTACCCTGGCAAAAGTTTCAGATAGGAATTCAATCCGAAACAATCACAACCGTTCCGAAATCTGTATCAGAATCAATCAAAATCTATCTGAACCAATCTAAAAAAGGTTTTCAATTTCATTCGATCCAAATCGGTTAAAAGTCAATCCGACTCAATCTGGTTCAATCCGAACTTCCAATTTGAATCAGCCCGAACCAAATTATGAATCCGAATTCGGATTGACATAAACCGATTTTCAATCCGAATGAATCCAATTCAATCCGAACTCGAATTCATTCGGATTGAAAATTCAGTATATGTATATAAATCCGAGTTCAGATTGATTCGGATTGAAAATTTGGTTAGGGTTGGAAGTTCAGATCAAACCGGATTGAGTCGGATTAATTTTTAACCGATTTGGATAAAAAGAAATGTAGAACTTTTTTCGGATTGGTTCGGATTGATTCATGTTGGTTCGGATACAGATTTCGGAATAATTCGGAATGAATTCCTAAACTTCAAATCACTAGACATTTCAGCCAATGAAAGTGTTCCTGTAGATTACTAGAAGAATGTCATTGGCTGAAATATCTAGTGATTTGACGCTTTGCGTTTTGCGCCAAGATTGACGCTGTCATGGGACGTGACCCTAAAGAAGAGGTCACCAGAATTCTATTTAAGAAGCGTTTTACTATAGTGGACACGCGCGGCGTTACTCAATTTACTATAGCGACTACGTATTAGTCAATGGTAGAGCTACCCATCCGTTAGGAGGCGCCACGGAACTTACATAAAAGGCCGCGTAATTCGAACTCAAAGTAAGCAAAGTAAAGTTTTCAAAAGAAAATTAGAAAAAAAGAGTGAAACAAAATATGAAACGTGGACTATAGCTTAATACAAAGATGAACTGCAAAGTTGAAAAGTATTATTCAAGAAGAAATTAAAAATTTGGTGAAAAGGTAGGTTTTTACCAACAGCAGGTAAGGTAGATTGTTTACCGTTGTTCAAAACTTACCTTCCTACCAAATCCTCAGTTTCTTCTTAAATAATACTTTCTAATGTTGCAGTTCATCTTTTTATTAAGCTACAGTCCACGTTTCATAGTTTGCTTCACTCATTTTTTATAATTTTCTTTTAAAAACTTTACTTTGCTTACTTTGAGTTCGAATTACGCGGCCCTTTATGTAAGTTCGGTGGCGCCTCCTAACGAGCGGTTAACTTTCCCATTAAACAATAGACCATTTTATCCATCGGAAAGTTCACTGCGCATGTGTAATGTACTTTCTGTTGTATTCAGTTGTTGCGATCATTTTTGCTCGTTGAACGCAGTGAAAAAAATTTTCTTTATTTTTTAAACAATTGTGACAAGTTACCAAAAAAAAATTTCAAAGTGAAAATGAATTTCAATGCAAAAGGAAGTTAGGGAGCGTGTATGCGTTGTATGTACGGCTTATGTAAATGTGATAGTCGTACCAAAGCATACAAGGAACATAACCTCTTCTACTTCATGCGTTTCTCGAAACCTTGTTTACAATATGGAAGTGGTCGTATTAGGAAAGAAGACTTCAAGAAAAATTTTGAAGAATGTAATAATAATTGCTTGAAATGTAAAATCTCTCAATTGCGCCTCCTTTAAACTTAATCATGATCCTTCATCAATTTGTGGGTGGATGTCACTTCCTTTACTCTACAATTATATTGTTAAATATATATAAAATTATATTATGACATGTTATAATAATAAATGACAGTAGCAATAATAATGTTCCATGCAAGCACGAAGTGTGCCTTTTTGTTTTTATTACGTTTTCAATGTATTATGAACATTATTTCCCTACTGAAAAAGCCCACATAGTAAATTACATGGGAACCTATGTGGGAACCCATATGGGATCCATTTTTGAATTCCTGTCTCAAATTACGATGTGAGATAGGATGGGAAATATTTTGTGGGTTTCCACATGGGTTCTTCTATGAATACCGTTATGGAAACCTATGAATTGTTCATACATGAAATCCCACATGGGATTAGAACTTTTTTTTAATCAAATATGTTTTGGAAGTTTTGTGCGCATAGCCGGCAATCTTAACAACCCTCCAAGAATACTGCGCAGCCGTAGCTTTCATAGAAAATTACTGCGCACTACTTAAATATTAATTGCAAACCCATCCATGTAGGAACATTCATAAAAATCCATAATAAGAACCGATATAGATTTCCATCCTATATTCCTATCTAGATCGTAATTTGAGACAGGAATTCAAAAAAGGATCCTATTGGGTTCCCAAATAGGTTCCCATGTAGTTTACTATGTAGGCTTTTCCAGTAGGGTTAATTGCAATATTTTTGCATATTCTCAATTTTCCGATTTAATTTAATTCATATTTTTGACTGAAATTCAAAAATGTAAGATATGAAACCATTTCATGATATATATTGTGGAGCATTTTTAAAATGCAGTTTTGAAGACTTAAACAATACAGAATGAACAGCGTTTGAAATTAATATTTGTTGACAAAAAACTTCTGTAAATAAAAACTATTTAACAATTTCAAAAATGGAACTGTAGTTCAAGAATTCGAGATTGAATGGCATTCTTAATATTTTTTAACATTGAATAATTTACAGGTATTAACGTTATAAATTTGAACTATTTCCATTTAACTTAGTAGGTAAACAAATATAAACGTCCGATTGAAAATTTATCAACTACTTTTAACACTTTTATTAAATTAAAAATAATATTCAAATATTGTTTCAGTCTAAAATATTCTATTTTTAACCCATTCGAACTGAAATTTTTTAATTAAAGAAAATAACAATTTTTCAGTGACTTAATACATATTGACTGTTCATTTAAAATAAGCAATTATAAAAATAGAATATTCATAACCAAACAATTTGAAACTGAATTGTTTGAAACAGAAAGCCTTGAATCTTTAAAATTTCACAGAGCTAAACTTAAACTTTGAACGTCACAATGTTAATTTGAATTGTTCTATTTAAAAAACATTCTATTTTAAAGTAAAATTGTGTAATTTTAATGTACACAATAGTTAAGCAATTATTATTATTATTTGCAAGCTACATCGGCGATGTCGGCTGAGAAGCAATACAGCTTTACGGACTCCTCGTATGTGTAGCCTGCGTTCGAAACTGCGCACTTGACCAAGCTAACTCAAGCTGACTCGCCCGAGTCTGCACGGAATCGTAGCGATTCCGTGTGATCCTTGGTGATTCTCACTGATTCTCGGTGTTTCTTCTGAATCTTACTGATGAACGCATGTTTCAAACTTTCAGAATCGATCTCTAAGATTCTACCGAATCAAGCTGATTCCCACATATTTCTTAAAAATCTTTTGAGGAGTCACTGATTCTGAATCGCTTCTAAGTGAGGAAAATCACTGATTCCTCCAGTGAACGGCCCCTCGGACTGAACCGTACCGGGTCACCCTGAATACTGAAATCATTTTACAAAGGAAAAAACGGAAGAACGAAAACTCCCTTGGAAATTGACAGATTTTGGTTTGTGCCCATTTTCATAAGAACTCAAGTACAGTGTAGTCCAACCACTTTGACTGTACCCCCCTTCCTATACCAGAGACAGTCTAACGTCATAAAAAACACATGTTGGATAAATTCCTCTGAAACTGGTCCTTGAAATATTTTCCCATTTAAAAAAATGCAATTATCCCAGTGACATAATACTCAGTAAATCAATCTATTTAATTGTTTTCATATCTAGGTTTCGTTTGCCTTTTTTTTTTTTTTTTTTTTTAATTTTAAAGATTATCTCTGAATATTTTGAATTTTTAAATTAAAGATTAAAGATATCTGAAATATCAAGGACAATTCATACAACACCAAAAATTTTGTTTTCTATTACAACCAGTGAAACTCACTGAAGAGATTGAAGAACAGGAAAAACAAATATTTTTTATTCTTCATTTATATTCAATAATATATAATTTAATCAATAAAATAAAGTTAGTGATTAATTATAATCTTATTCGTAATCATTACTTAAAGATTAAAAATTCTAATGAAACAACTTACAATATAAAATGATAGTTAGTGAATAAAATTCCACTCTATAAAAAACAGTAAAATTTGGAAAATTTTCGTTTTTAATTGTCAAAAGCATAAAATCTATGCATTTTAGTATAACACAGTATACATATTCAAAGAAACTTGTTAAAGTATTCTATTGAATCTTCCTTAGACAACCATTATTGCAGGTGTTAAGGGTGTCATGCTTTCATTTATTGAAAGTCTTGGTTTAAATGATTAAGTAATATCTGAACATCCCTCTGGCAACCTTACTTTTGATAAGTACCAGGATATCATAATATCACTTTTTATTTTTAATTGTTTTTAATCATAAGAAATTAAATTTTCATTAAACTTTTGTAAGTGCACAAAATTACACAACAGAAGCTTGTTAGGTGAAAAAATATCTCCTTATAAATCAAATTTTATTTTATAATAATCGGACTCGGAAAGGATAAAGGTGATAGGAAAAACGATCACTGTGCCTGGATCAGAAATTTGAAGGTTGCCCCAGATACCTATTCCCTGAGAACGGCATTAAAATCCGAACACAAAAGAACAAATATCAGGGTCTATGGCTTAATGTCTCTGTTTGTTACATTTTTTCAGAAGAAAATTAGAAACACAATATCGTCAAGTCAATCTGTGCAAAAATTCTATTCTTGAAAAAAAAGACTCAGAAACATTATGCAACCAAAAATCAGTTATTTTGAAAAAACATATTCGAAAAGCTCAATATATGAAAAAGAATTGCATAGAAAGGCCTCAAAATATGTTTCCAAACAACGTTTTAAACGACTCATTAGAGACAAGTATATAACTAGAGGATTAGCTTTCTGAAGGATAAAAAATGGAATATAGGACATAACAGCAGAAGGATAAGTCTTTGTTCTCTTTTAATTTTTTTTTTATACTTGTAGCATAAAAGATGTCCGAAATATTACGGATTGACACGTATACCGAAAATGTAAAGTTTAAAATTCGTCCAAGAGGAATAAATTAAAATAATGTAAATAACATTATGACAAGAAATTTCAGTCTCATATGAACATACATTACTAAAATTAAGCAAAAAATAGATCAATGTTTTCGTAGTATCCTATAAAACTATACCCTGATGAGGAGATCTAAAAGGTCTCGAAACATGTTGGTTCCCAAAAGTAGTATAAAAAAGACGGAGTAAGAGAAAGGTAATGAGAGTGAGGATGGCTTGGTTGTCTTTTTCCTAATTTTCTCCCTCTTTTTTCCTCTAGTTATATACTTGTCTCTAATGAGCCGATTAAAAGGTTGTTTGGAAACATATTTTGAGGCCTTTCTATGCAATTCTTTTTCATATATTGAGCTTTTCGAATATGTTTTTTTCAAAATAACTGATTTTTGGTTGCATAATGTTTCTGAGTCTTTTTGTTCAAGAATAGAATTTTTGCACAGATTGACTTGACGATATTGTGTTTCTAATTTTCTTCTTAAAAAATACTTGCGTCATTCTCTTCTCTAAGTTGAGACTTTGTGCGCTATGCACATCTTATTACGCTCATGTGTAGGTGAGGAGGCTCAAGGGAGAGTGGGCGCAATGCGAGGCGCAATGTATAGCTAAATTGCGGATCACGCGGCACATAAAATAGGATAAGGGAATGACTGTTCGAACTTTTAGCTCTAATACTATTGTTTGCGTTGTTTCTTACCCTAATGCGCTTGCCAGGATGTGTATGAATTTAATTCAATTGTTTATTTATAGGGTGGATTGCCAGCTTGGTTACTAAGCCATGCACCACAAATTAAGTTGCGTACAAATGATTTCTGTGAGTAAACAAATTATTTGTTCTTAATAATAATTATTATTATATCCATAAACCATATTCATGTCGGGATAACCAAAAGCTCGTTCGTTGCTGTTCTGTTTACGTACACTACTAAGGGCTAAAAAGTAATTCATGAGAGGGGTTGCTGATCAAACTCTCTGACGGATATCCTAGTTGGAAAGCATCATAAAGTCTTCATGCATCTCGCTACACACACAAACCCGCAGTACATACATACATTGATCAGCAGTTCGAACTCGAAAGTTCATTGCCTCACTACCCGATTCGGGTAGTGTTTCTAGGTGGATATTTACTACCAATGTGGGCCCACCACACCCACGACGGGCCAACAGCACGCAGTATTCCTGAACGGTCACCCATCCAAGTACTAACCCAACAATGCTTAACTTCAGTGATCTTACGAGAACTGGTGTTTTCAGCGTGGTATCGCCGTTGGCAAACCCGCAGTACACAAATTGAATAATGAGGCAATAAGTTTGTTTTCCGGTAAACTCTTTTAAAAAATCTTGTTCTTGTAAAAAATCGTCGTTTATTAGATAAAATACGAAGTTCAAGAAACCTCGTTCACACGTTTAGTTTTAAATATAATTTATAAACATTATGAAAATAATAACATTTAAAGAAATCGTTGGAAATTATATATAATTCATAGACTCTTCAGTCGGTAAAATAGTAAATATAATTACGTACAGTTGGTAACTAATATGCCAGTAAGGTAGGGCACTGACATAAGCTCTTGTCTCAGTCAATAAGTATGTTTCCTGCAAATACCGACCGAGAAAGTGTCACTAATGTTTTCAAACTCGCCCGCCCTATCGAATGTTCCGGTGTCGATATCTGGATCGAGATATTTTCGAGAAACTCCTAGACGGTGGTGGCGCGCAGAGTCATAAATGCGCGTTCGGCAGAAATGGATCTCAGTTGCTTAACGTTTTCCGATGCCTTCTTTAGTCTTGAAAAAGTGAAAAGTGATGCCTGAAAAAGACAAGTAAGTGTAACTGTTAGTGTTGGTAATAAGTCGACAATTAGTGATTTTTAGTGTACTAAAGTGTTTTTGTTAAATCCACAGGGAAGGAGTGTTGGGGAGAAACAAGTGCATGCCTCAAATCTTCCTGTACTCAAATAACAATCGTGCGAGGCACGATTGCCTCGAATTTTGTGATAAATCATCTATTTAAAGATGGAATGCTATTAATAAGCCCATTTTTTGATAATAATAATGTAAATTAGTAATATTGTAGAAATAATTTGTGTCAATAATTTCCTACAGAAAAGATACGAAAAACACCTGAAATATAAATTTAAATGTAATAAGTATATTTTGAATCTACTAATGTTGACAGACTAATTCAAAAATCTAATTTTTACAAATTAGACATTCTAAAATATGTTGAAGTTACTTTTACTACTTTTAGAATTTTTTAAAATTTATTCGAACATTATTATATTAAATGAAGATTGCAATGTTCCCGGGTAGTCACGTGGTTGAAATAAACTTCAACATGGCGTTTCTTTCTGTTGGTTAGGCTAGGTCGTGCATGATTAATATCGCCGAAAAAAAATCGGCGACCGTCGACTTTGGAAGGCAGTAGCTCCGCAGAAAAAAATGTCAGGAGGTTCTAATAACGATTATACGAATCTGCTAAGTTATCTGAACAAAATGGTGTTTCTAAAATTGTTGTAAAAAAATTTCGTTCAGAGCTGTTAAACAAAATACAAGTAAAAATGCTGTAAATAGGTCCACTGCTCAGCAACGTATACTTTTCCATTACCCCAGAGCTAATAATATGTTGGAAACAATTTTAGTTTAGAATGCAGTAGAGATTTAAAATTTTTTAAATATTCAAAAAGGTCGCTTTTGCAAGCATCTTTGTTGAAAGTTTTTATTTAGGAATTGAATGGAGCTATCGCTACGTTTAATGTCTTAAACTGTAGGGTAATGTACACTGATTCCTATTTTGTCCATAAAAGTGAATAACAATTATATTTTCGCGATAAAAGTCACTCAGAATAATCTTGAGTTTAATGAGGCAAGGCACGTGCCACAGTAGTAGAAAAAAGTGTAAAAAAAAAAGGTGTAGGAAATTATGTAATAGTGTAGGATTATGATACATTATCAATCTTGCACGCAAATTTCCTTGTATTTTGATTTTCTAATTTATTATATTTATTTCTGTATTATATTATAATTTTTATTTATCAGGCGGATTATTCCCTACTGACACGGGTGAAATATTTTTTTATGTATATAATATCAGGTTGGCCGCTGGACCGGGAAACCGGGAAATGTCCGGGAGTTTGATGAGACCGGGACAAACCGGGAAATAACCGTGAATTTATTTTTTGACCCGGAATTGTACAAATTTGAGAAAAAATCTGTCCAAATTTCATTTCAACCGTTTTTTAAGCAATTAGTTAAATTGTTATTTTTGTTTTTAATATTTTCTTGAAATTGATTTTTTAAAATAAAAAATCATTTTCAATTTTCCTAGGAATCTTAAGGAAATGTTTTGTATTCTTTTAAAGCCTTTCACAATTCTTAAAAAAGATTCTAAATTTTTGGTTCGAAATCTGCAAAAATCTATATTTTGTTTTAAATTAGACTATTCTTCTAAGAATAATAGGTCTTCAATTGTTATTTATACATAAAAGCTCAACAATTACACTTAAAATTTAAGTTTTCTTCAATAGAACAATAAAAAATGTAACGTTCTAAGTTTAGTTTTTTTTTGTTTTTACTTTTGAATATTTGATTTATAATTACTGATTTTAAATGAACAGTCAGATATTTCTAAATATTATGTATGCTAATTCTTCTATTTCTTAATTTAAAAGTTTCCAATTAATTGGTTTAAAAATTAAACATTGCAGACTGAAACAATATTTTAAATTTAATAAAATCCTTTAATTATGAATATATTATTTTAAAGTTATTTTAAAATTGAAAATTATTTATAAAGTTTCAATCGGGCGTTTAAATTTGTTTATCTGATAATACTTTCCAATTAAAACAGTTTAATTTTTGACGTTAAAATCAATTATTAATTTATATTCACAGTTGATCAACTGAAAATATTTTCTATCCAAAACCATTGATTTCAAACGCTTCTAATTTTTAATTGATTAAGTTTTTAAAACTTCATTAAAAATTTTTTTTTAATAAAATGTACGCTTAAAAATTAAAATCTGGAATTGAAAATTTTGAAAGTGAAAGTTTTTCGAATTACGCATTCTAAACAGAATGATATCAAAATTGAAAAAGGTAATAATTTAAATCATTATTTAAAAAACGGGTGTAATCAAATTTTGAAAGATTTTTTTTTTATTTTGTAAAATTGCCGTTCAAAAAATAATAATAATAATAATAACACTGTCATTTTCCGTTTTCCCGGTCTAGCGGCCAGCCTGATATTATATACATAAAAAAATGTTCCAACCATTTCAGTAGCGAATAATCCACCTGATGAATAAAAATTATCATATAATAAAGAAATAAATATAATAAATTAGATAAAAGAAATAAAGAAAATTTGTGTGCAAGCTTCATACTGTATCATAATATTAAAATTTTGTATCAGGAGAGAAGGGCGCAGCCGACCTCAAAGTTTTAAGACGGTTCTGCTGAGCGAGAAAAGGTCGTGGGCACATCTGGGGAAAACTTCTGCCTGCCACTTTTTTTTCTACTCTTTTTTTCTACACTTTGTTCTACTGCTGTGACACGTGCCTTGCCTCATTGACCTCAAGATTATTCTGAGGGACTTTTATCGCGGAAATATAATTTTTATTCACTTTTATGGACAAAATAGGAATCAGTGTACATTACCCTACATTTTAAGCCATTAAAGGGCGCGATAGCTCTATTCAATTCCTAAATAAAAACCTTGAACAAAGATGCTTGCAAAAACGACATTTTTGAATTAGCGGCGATATTAGTTGTTCATGATGGCATTACTTCGTGATCGCAGTCATCGATCTATAGTGCACTTAGTGCACATGTTCGCCGTTTCTATAGCTACGGCACGAGAGACCGACAGTATTGTTACAACGCACACCTCATATGCGGGACACGTGCGTCGCACGTGGTGCGTACCAGTGCGGATATATCGCGTGGACACATTTATGATGTTTAGAGGGTATATAAATAAATTTTATATTTAAATTTTTTAATAAAGAGCAATTAATTTATTATAGAAGTATCTTTTTATTGTAGGAACAAGTACGCAAAGAATAATTTTTCACAACTTCAGAAGCTTAAGAATGTGATACTCGCGATATTAGCATGCTTGTGCTCACAACAATAAATAACTTTTTGTTGAAATTTTGAGAAACTATGATGAACGTGGAAACGGAAATCAATAGCTCATTTCTGGTTTAAATAATTAGAAAAATGATGAAGCCAGTAAAACAGAAATTAAATTTCAATTATTTCAACCAGAAATAGGATATTTATATCCGGTTTCATGATCTTCAGAGTTTCCCGAAGTTTCAGCAAACAATAATTATTATTGTGGCCGAAAACACGTCAATATCGCAAGTGCAACATGCTCCAGTTTGAATCTTCGTCGCCGTCTGCATCTTCCCCGGCATCATCTACAACGTCTTCCTGCTTTTCACTTCCAGATGCATCTTCCTCGACCCCGGAAGCTCGAATTGGTTGCCAGTTGAAGAATTCATTTTTTTGTTAGGAACTTTCAATTATGATTCAAAGTTGAACTACTTGCTTAAAATTTCATTTTTTTTAAGATACATAATTGTAGTGGAAAGTTCATCTTTTTTTTGGGTGAAAATAATTTCCTTGGTTTAAAATTCACCCCTTAGGTTAAAAATGGATCTCTTTGGTTAGAAATTAACCTATTTTGTTTAAAGCTCGACATTTCGGTTGAAAAATAAACTATTTTGTTTAAAAGTCGCCTTTTTGGATGAATTCAATGTTTTTTTTTATTTTCAATTAAAATATTTTTTACATGATTATAATGTCAACCATCCTATTATTCGTTGAGGATTCGTCGCTTTAGGTTTGCAAAATTTAATTAAGGGTTAAAAGTTGAAATACTTTGTTAAAAAAATTAATTTTTTCGATTTAAGATTCATAATTTTATTAGAAAATTCGTCTTTTTTGGTAGAAAAATAATGTTCTTGGCTGAAAATTTACCCTTTTGGTTAAAAATTTACCATTTTTGTTGAAAATTCATCTCTCCGGTTAGAAATGTGCCTATTTAGTTGAAAATTCGTCTTCTTGGGTTGAAAATTGAACTATTTGGTTGAAAAAGAAATCTTCTGTTAAAAATTAATATTTATGACTGGTTGAAAATTCAACTGTCTTGTGGAAAATTCGCCTTTTTTGCTTGAAAATTCCACAATTTAGTTGAAAAATAAACTATGTTATTTCTTTCTTTTGGTTAAAAGTTGAATTAAATGTCCAAAATTCATTGTTTTTTATTAAGGATTCATAATTTTAGTTGAAAATTAATCTTTTTTGGTGGAAAAATGATATTCTTAGTTGAATGTTGACTTTTTGGTTGAAAATTCATTCTTTGGGTTGGCAGTGTTCAATAATTAGATTGAAAAATAATCCAAGTTATTGGAAAGTTTCAAAACACGACATTTGAAAAACTCATGCAAAATGTAGAAATTCAAATTTTGCAGTTTTAAGATTTTCGAGCAGGGACAGTTAGAAAGTAACAACAACAAAATTAATAGTTGCTATAAGATGAATGTAGAAAAAGTACTCTCAATTGACGTGAGATTATGTTTATAAATTTAATACATATTTTACTTACCGCCAGAGAGGAATTGAAGTGTTACCGCATATACGTACGTACTCCGCGATTTGAAATCTTCAACAAGATAAATAAAACTCCATTAAAAATTATGGATGCATTTTTCAAATTATACCAACAATTTCATTTCTTCAATTGAAATTAATTTCAAATTCAAATTAGAGAAGATTAAAACTATAGTTTAAAAATAAATAAAATTCATTGCACCTTAAAATTCTACAATCAAGAATAATAAATGATTAATTTTAATTAATTCAATTACATACCTAATCAAATAATTAATTAAATTAATAATAATAATTAATTATTTATTATTATTTAATATTTTTTGCAACAATAATAATAATACAAACTATTATTACAGCATTAAATTAGAAAAAAATTATTATGAATTATTATAATTGAAAATTGAATTAAATTAATACCGTCAAAATTGTTTATTTACAAAAATTAAAACTTTCTCGATTTTATCGTAAGAATAAATGAGGAAATATATAGTAAATAATTCATTTCAACTGCTAATCTAACTAAAGGCTAATAAAAAAATAAATAAAACTAAAGGCCAATAACTTGTTTGAACACGCTGTATATGATCTTTACAGCTGTCCTCAACAACAGGATTGTTCGACGAATTGAGACTGTATGGCGAGAGATGTACGAACAACGTGGCTCGAAAAAAGGTGTAGCAGGCTGTCGAGAGAATCTGCTGATTGACAGGTGTGTCTGTAAAGACGCTGCAGCCCATCAGCGCGTCCTGTCAATGGCCTGGATTGACTACCGGAAAGCTTTCGATTCAACCTCTCATAGACTTATCATCTGTCTGTTGGAAAGCTTGAAGGTACATCCACACATAGTGAGATGCATAGAGAGATTGATGCCTCTTTGGAAAACTAGATTTACTATCTCATCTAGAAATTATCGTGTGACAACGAACAACGTCACCGTCCAGAGAGGCGTCTTTCAAGGTGATACCATGAGCCCTTTGCTTTTTTGCATCACACTTTTGCCTCTGTCTCTCGCACTACGAAATTCTCCTGGATACCTCTGTGGCAACACTAATCAGCGCGAGCATAAGGTCACTCATGTATTTTATATGGATGACCTGAAGATCTATGCCTCTGGTAGAAGCAAACTTTAAACTGCTATAAATATTGTTAAGAACTACACAGGAGAGATTGGGATGGACTTTGGCTTGGACAAGTGTGCCAAAATTTATCTGAAGAAAGGAAAGATTACTGGCGTTCCCAAGGACCCTGAGCTAGTGGATATAAGTGTTATCAGACATCTTAATACTGGAGAGACCTATACATATCTGGGCGTGCCTCAAAACCGTATTCAGGACGTAAAATCAGTGAAGGAATCTCTCCGAAGCAGATACAAGCATCTTCTTCGACAGATTTGGTCTTCCAATCTGTCGGCGTTGAACAATGTATCTGCGATTAACATGCTTGCCGTCCCGGTTCTACTATACTCGTTTGGGGTAGTTCAATGGACGAAGAACGAGCTTAAGGCCCTTGATGTCATTACACGTAAGATCATGCATATGCATAAAAGCTTGCATATCAATTCGTCAGTTCCGCGATTATGCATTTCACGCCGTCAAGGTGGACGCGGACTTCTGCATCTCCAGTGTCTTGATACCCGGATTGTTCTAAGTACAGCTAACATCTTTGCAAATGGCAGAGATCCTCTCCTAAAGATGTTCAGGAATCACGAGATGATTGGTGAAGGAGCGTTCCTTTACAAAGCCGCGGAGCAAGCGGCCGAGACCCTTGGCCTGAATTTTAACATCAGAAGTGAGGAAAGTGCATTACTCCATCTAGATGCTTCACTTCTAAAAGCCGAAGTAAAGAAAGCAGTGGTTGGAAAATTTCACCAACGGCTACTCGACGAGAAAATGCACGGAAACTTTCACAGAAATGTAGAAAAACAGTCCTTGTCGAAGGAGCAAACTTTTGCTTTCCTAAAATCATCAGGGCTTAATTCAGGTACAGAGGGTTTTATTTTCGCATGCCAGGACGGTGTCATTTCCACCTTAGCATACCGTGAGCGACTTTTATGTCAAGAAGTTCCCAGTGATAGGTGCAGAGCGTGTCATGCACACGCTGAGTACCTAGAACACATACTATTAGGGTGTCCGACCCACGCGGGAACGACGTATATCTACAGACATAATGCGGCCCTAAGAGTGCTTTATTACCATCTTTGTCGCTCTTACGGTGTTGGCCGCGACCCTGCCCTGCCGAACGCTCCAAGGTACAAGTAATTGTCCTTGTGATAGGTGCTCAGGAATGGATTTTCGCGGAAGGATGAAGCTGCGTTGGAACTTGGATTTAGTGGATTTCCCCTTAATTTGAATAACATTTGGCCACCACATTTTTTCGTGTCCCCGCAGAGCCTACCTCTGTACCAAATTTTATTATACCTACCTTGAATTGAAGATTCTTCCTTGGAAAATCATTTTAGCGATTTCTTCGCCGTTTCAAACATGTGGTTAACACCTTTTGCATTGTGTGCTCACGGTCTGCCTACCCACCTTTGCCTACTTGCGTACCATATACTTTTATATTAACTAGGTACATCTTCGTTTCTCGGGCTTTGACTGCACATGTGCTCTGCTACTCAAAGACTTCCAGTTATCTTTTGTTTATGCATATTTTTGCGGTTTTTACCGTAAGCCGCTGCAACATCAGACAGGCATTACATCACTAGAATGTGAACAAAAATTATGACCAATTATCTGCTAAGTTTATTGTGATATAATAATAACCGTTTTTACAACATAATCGACCAAAAAGTTACCATTAGATGACATCCTCTTACCACTGCCAGAATACAAAAAATTTGATTATTGTATGTTTTAATTATTATAAACAAATTAAATTAACAAATAGCCAAATATCGTCATTGTGGTTAAAAACATTTGGCAAAAGTTTTAGATTTATTTATTTCATTTGTTTAAAAAAATCAACAATTGTTATATTTTTAAAAATATAATTGAACATATATTATTCTTAAGAATATCTGCATCAATGCAGATGATGAAAGGAAAACCGCAATTGAAAAAACCTCAAATTCCAAATCTTTGCAAAAAATTGTGTATAACAATTCTAATTGTTAATAATTTATGGATATTCTGACTAACAATCACTCTCACAATAATTTAAAGCATTTTTATATAAGAACAAATGTTTTTCAACTACAATTGCGATATTTGGCTATTTGTTAATTTGATTTGTTTATAATAATTAAAACATACAATCATCAAATTATTTGTATTCTGTACTTGTATATCTTATACTCTTGCGTTGATTCAAGATGATTTTCATTATATGCAAACCGTTGTTAAAGAGTAAATAATAATTATGTGAAAAATGTCGATTTTCTCCTACTTTGAGTAAACATATAATAAATAAACAAATCAAAATTAAAAATATCTATGACGAAGGTGCTTTTTGAAATTTAGTGCTCTTTGATTAAAAACATCAAAATCGCAAATCGGGGCAAAATTGAAGTCTGTGGACTTTTTTGAACGATAAATATGCGTTTGGTCCCACTGTGTGTCTTTGCCCCAGTGCGAAGGCGTACAGTGAAAACTCTGAAAAGCGTCAGGTTAGACTTTTTTCAGCGTTTCGGCGATGCGCTTGTCCAGTGTGAACCAAACCATTGCTCAACACAGTTTCTATCCGGACGCAAACGCGAACGCGCGCACGCATTTAGTTTTGCGTTCGAGCATGCATGAACCTTAAAGCCATACCCGCGTGCTAAAAATATGCCAAGGCACTTGCGAGATGGATGCAGAAAGCTGTCATCCTTGGGTCGCTTCGTGTCCTCAAGACACACGAGGGTTTCGCCGGCCTGTCGTTGTGATTTCGTCGTTGCCTATGACCACCCATCTCACGGTTGTGAGACGTGGCCGTGGGTGTGATTTACCGCGGTGCTACTGGGGGCTATTGACATTTCTTGGATGGCAGTTGCTCTTCGTGGGACCCTGCGGTAGTTGTTTAACTTTGTTACATGCAAACCGGGTACCACAAAAAAAATTAAAAGGAGAAGAAGGGAACAAATTAATTCTGAACTCTTATTAGATCTTATTAGAATCTCTTATTAGAATTAGATCTGTTTAGAGTCAAAATAATTTGTTCTTCAATTGTGACACCACGGTTGCAACATAACAGGTTAGGCCGCCAAGTCATCACTTTAAAATAATGACAATAAAAAATGGGCGAGGTGGAGCGAATAATAACAAAATAAAATTCGATTGGAATACCGAATCCGAGATTTTAAAGAAACACAATGCCGAAACCATACAAAGACGAGAACTAAGGAATGTAGAAAGGAATGAATGAGAGAATGAATCGCAGATGTATAAACCATAAAACTCGCGGCACACATAGGTACAGCAAACGCAGGTATGGTTGAATGATCCCCACACATACTATCAAGTCGCGGCAAGTACCGAGGTACCCCACAAGCGAAGCGCACGAGGCTCCTTCGCGTAAGCCACCGTGTCGGTGTAACCCAATTCCTTTTTCCTGCATTCTCCAGCCGTTCTCCACTCGATGATCTTTTGCAGGTACCCTATTCAATCCGTTCCTCCACTGCTCAAACCACCCTTACAAACGAGAAAACTTGAAATGGCCATAACTTCCTTGAAAATGAACAGATTTGCATGTGGCAAAGAGCTGATTCAGATTAAAACAATTTCGAACAACTTGAAAGGGGGTCTCACATAATAAAAATTCACATCGACAAATTGAAAGGTGAGACCCGCAGTAATTGCTCATGAAATAAAAACTAGATTTCGGAAGTAAATTTCAAAATCAAGAATTTCCTGAGAGACTGCAAATTGAGAAAAATTGCAAATAAAAACCTCAGCGGAATGCAGTTCGATTGAAATGCTATTTGCGAACAGGGAAGGCATAGCTGCTGAGAATTACAAATTTTAAGCGGCCAAGCTAAAGGTCCAATAGTCATATTTCCTAACCTATTCTCCTAAAAAAATAACTTGGTGATCAAAATTCCCCACCTTCAACCACAGACATGGAGTCAACGAAGAGCATCCTTCGAAAAACCTCCAGGTAGTCGTACGAACTACTTGTGACGAGCAAGTAGTTTCCGAAGATCCTCTGTGAATTCGGGAAGAGTTGCGCGGCCGTCGAGTTGGTGACCACGGTACCTTGCGTAACCCACTAGGGTTTGCTCTCGTTTTCCTCTTGAAATTGAAGCGAAGGCCGCGTCCTCGATTAAAAGTGACAAAGACGGCGCCGCGAAATTGAAAGTTGAAAACGCGGAGAAGTGTGAAACGGGAGTTTTCTTTCCGTTTCCTGACTTCGGCGCGCTGAAACCATTGGTAAGACGTTTAACTAAAACTTGGCCAACGAAGTGCCCCATTTCAAAATTAAAGCAAAGGCCGCGTCCTCTCGAGTAAAAAGTGACTAAGACGGTGCCGCGAAGTTGAAAAGAAAACTTAACTCACTATACGGTAGAACCTTAAAACTACCGTGATGTGAATTAATAACGTTGGTGCTTGGGTTTCAAAGATTAAGGCATAAGAGAGTGAAGCAATTTTCGAGGTAGTCTCAGTCTCTCGGTTTAAAGCCAATTATGCAATAGTCTTTGGAAAACAAGTGATATTGCTCTCTCTCTCTCTCTCTCTCTCTAAAGGTAGGATTAAGTGACGTGAAGTCGCATGGCGAGTCCGGTATCGTTCGGATTTTATATTAAATTGAAACTGCTCTGTTGTTATTATATTATGTATGTAAATTATCAAGTAAAATATAATATATTATAATATTCACGCAGCTAAAAATCATGCTAACTGCATCCTCTTCAATCGATCGCCAAGCATCTATCAAACCATGCTGATTGACTGATCACCATTGAGAACAATGAATTAAATATTTTATCGTGAACATTTGTGAAACTACGTAAGTTGAATCCGTTCTCTCTTATAATGATAGGGTGTACCTGTAGATGTATAATTGTCGGCTGACCACAATTAATGAGGGGGTTTCAGGATGTATATATATAATATGTATGTATATAATAATATAATATATATATATAATTTGAAAAAAAAGTTAAACAACCACCGCAGGGTCCCACTAAGAGCAACTGCCATCCGACAAAATGTCAATAGCCCCCAGTAGCACCGCGGTAAATCACACCTATGGCCACGTCTCACAACCGTGAGATGGGTGGTCATAGGCAACGACAAAATCACAACGACAGGCCGGCGAAACCCTCGTGTGTCTTGAGGACACGAAGCGACCCAAGGATGACAGCTTTCTGCATCCATCTCGCAAGTGCCTTGGCATATTTTTGGCACGCGGGTATTGCTTTAAGGTTACGAACCAGTAATAGTTTCGCACCTCCGAAAGCACCTATCACAAGGACAATTACTTGTACCGAATATTTTGGGTACAGTCGTTGTAGCTCTCTTTTAAGGTCTTGATACCTCTCCTCTTTTTCTTTCTCCTTTGCAGTGATGTTGTATTCGGACGGAGCCGAGAATTCGATCACGAATATAGTTCGTTTCTCGAAGTCATGGAGAACAATGTCAGGCCTCGAGTGCGCAACGGAGACTGCTGCCCGAAAATCGTAGTTCCAGAAAATTTGGCACTTCTCGTTTCGGACAATGGACTCTATCTCTTTTGGAGCGTTCGGCAGGGCAGGGTAGCGGCCAACACCGTAAGAGCGACAAAGATGGTAATAAAGCAGTCTTAGGGCCGCATTATGTCTATAGATATACGTCGTTCCCGCGTGGGTCGGGCACCCTGATAGTATGTGTTCTAGGTACTCAGCGTGTGCATGACACGCTCTGCACCTATCACTGGGAACTTCTTGACATAAAATGCGCTCGCGGTATGCTAAGGTGGAAATGACACCGTCCTGGCATGCGAAAATAAAACCCTCTGTACCTGAATTAAGCCCTGATGATTTGAGGAAAGCAAAAGTTTGCTCCTTCGACAAGGACTGTTTTTCTACATTTCTGTGAAAGTTTCCGTGCATTTTCTTGTCGAGTAGCTCTTGGTGAAAATTTGCAACCTCTGCTTTCTTCATTTTGGTTTTTAGAAGTGAAGCGTCTAGATGAAGTAATGCACTTTCCTCACTTCTGATGTTAAAATTCAGGCCAAGCGTCTCGGCCGCTTGCTCCGCGGCTTTGTAAAGGAACGCTCCTTCGCCAATCATCTCGTGGTTCCTGACCATCTTTAGGAGAGGATCTCTGCCATTCGCAACGATGTAAGCTGTACTTAGAACAATCTGGTTATGAAGACACTGGAGACTCAGAAGTCCGCGTCCACCTTGACGGCGTGAAATATATAATCGCGGAACTGACGAATTGATATGCAAGCTTTTATGCATATGCATGACCTTACGTGTAATGACATCAAGGGCCTTAATCTCGTTCTTCGTCCATTGAACTACACCAAACGAGTAGAGTAGAACCGGGACGGCAAGCATGTTAGTCGCAGATACTTTCTTCAACGCCGACAGATTGGAAGACCAAATCTGTCGAAGAAGATGCTTGTATCTGCTTCGGAGAGACTCCTTCACTGATGTTACGTCCTGAATGCGGTTTTGAGGCACGCCCAGGTATGTATAGGTCTCTCCAGTATTAAGATGTCTGATAACACTTGTATACACAAGCTCAGGGTCCTTGGGAACGCCAGTAATCTTTCCTTTCTTCAGATAAATTTTGGCACACTTGTCCAAGCCAAAGTCCATCCCAATCTCTCCTGTGTAGTTCTTGACAATATTTATAGCAGTTTGAAGTTTGCTTTTATCAGAGGCATAGATCTTCAGGTCATCCATATAAAATACATGAGTGACCTTATGCTCGCGCTGATTAGTGTCGCCACAGAGGTACCCAGGAGAATTTTGTAGTTCGAGGGATAAAGGCAGAAGTGTGATGCAAAAAAGCAAAGGGCTCATGGTATCACCTTGAAAGACGCCCCTCTTGAAGGTGACGTTGTTCGTTGTCACACGATAATTTCTAGATGAGGTAGTAAATCTAGTTTTCCAAAGAGGCATCAATCTCTCTATGCATCTCACTATATGTGGATTTACCTTCAAGCTTTCCAACAGACAGATGATAAGTCTATGAGAGGTTGAATCGAAAGCTTTCCGGTATTCAATCCAGGCCATTGACAGGATGGGTTGATGGGCTGCAGCGTCTTTACAGACACACCTGTCAATTAGCAGGTTCTCTCGACAGCCTGCTACACCTTTTTCGAGCCACGTTGTTCGTACATCTCGCGCCATACAGGCTCAATTCGCCGAACAATCCTGTTGTTGAGGACAGCTGTAAAGATCTTATACAGCGTGTTCAAACAA
>CAKNYM010036553.1:0-11496 GCA_932195095.1 Andricus curvator | reverse complement strand
GGTCTGGAAGAAGTCGATAAAATAAGGTTTTTCCTTAAAAAATTCTATATTATTATGTGATTATTATGAACAGTCTTATTATTGCTGCTAGATTATTTGCAAGCGAAATACAGTTTTCATGACGATCGCTTCGAAATAGTTGGCAGATCCTTGACCAGGCACTTCCTTACGCATTTCTATCAAAAGTGGAAGCCACCTTTTGCTAATAAAAGCAAATTTGAAATAAAGTTTGAGAAGTTGCTTAACTGAAATTTCTTTGTAGACTTTTCAGAGTTGAAAGTAAGTCCTGGAAGAAGTCTGAGTACGGAAAGCTTTGACGAAATTTTGGCTGCGAGAAAGAGACGCTGATTGATCACCATGGAAGAAGCTTATTCGGCAGTCGAGATTCAAGAAGAATTTCTCCGAATATTGAGAACTACTGGAAAAACAAAAATTGCTCATGCAATTGTATCTCTTCTAAATGATACCAGTGATGATTTAGATGATGCTGTTAAAAATGCAGGTAATGAAGTAGAGTGTTACTCTCCAGTAGAAGCTTTAGCTTCAATGGAAGATGCCAAGTTTGCCAATTATCAATACAATGTCATTCAATTTCAGGCCAAAACGCAAAATGCAGATATCTATCCTTCGTATCATCAAGTTGCAGAAGCAACAAAAGAATGTTATCCGTCGCAGGTCCATGTAACAGAAAGAGAAGCTCGCATCAACCTTCAGTCTCTAATCGATCATTCAATAACACGACTTTTCAAAGATCCTAATTTAAAACTTCCTGCTATAGACAAAAGGGGTAAAACTTGTAATTTAGATTTACTTATAAAAGATGGCTGCGATGGAGCTTCAGATCAGCTCTTCGTGGACGATGATTCATCGGATGTGACTGTGTTTACAATATCAATGGTACCATTATGCCTGAATGTGAGTGAAAGTTCGACAAGTGTTTGGAGCAATCCTCATCCTGGGTCTCCCAGACGATGCATACCAATAGCATTTATATTCGCCAAGGAAACAAAGGAAAGGACAAAAATAGAGATTCAAGAAATCAAACGCCAAGTCAAGTTATTGAAGCCAACGAAGATCACTACACCTAATGGCGTCTTCATAGTTAGAACTGACATGAAGTTGACTTTGGTAGATGGAAAAGTCTGTCTAGCACTCTCTGATACAAATTCAACGGCATGCTGCTATATTTGTGGTTCTAAGCCGAGCGAAATGAATAAACTTGATCGTGTAAAGCTGAAAGGAGAGATTATCAGCAACTTAAAATACAGTATTTCTCCTTTACATACTAAGATGCAATCTTTTGAATGCATAATACACATAGGTTGTCGTTTAGATTTCAAAAAAAGGTTTGCAGTGACAGATGAGGAAAAACAACAAGGGAATACTGCCCATACTCGAATATGCAAGGAGTTCAAAGAAAGAACCTGTTTGATCATATATCAACCAAGGCATGGGACTGGTAACTCAAACAGTATTAACACCGCTAGAAGATTTTTCGCGGATCCTGATCTAGCTGCTGAAATAACAGGAGTGAATAAAGCGTTGATTGTGAGTGAGATTTTCTCAAGTTTTGCAAATCTTGACAAGTAGCACAAAAGCAATCGGACAGTATACAGAAGAAGCTACAGAAGCCCGTAATATGGATTTCAAGCGGTTCAGAGAATTCAACACACGAAAGTGCTCTCGAATTTCGACCAATGAAGATTTAATACATAAGCTCCTTGTGTCATCTGATCTATTAATTGCCTCTTTAAGGTAAAAGTGGAGCAAAAATGAATTTGAAATGGATCATGAAATTATTGAAATGATTGACAAGTACAACTTGGAAGCCAATTCTTCTAGAACATCACAAAACATTTCCAGTGATATCATTTGAAAGAAATAATGAAAAAAGATTACCTTCTGTCTACAAATGGCTAAACTATGCATTTGTTCATAAAATAAACAAATAATATCAAATGACAATTCTTCTTCACGAAATATCACCACTTATGTAATTTGAAGACGATTAGAAAGAAAAACGATCACTGTCTATCTATAAATGGTCAAACTATGCATTTGTTTATGAAATTTGTTTATAAAATAAACAAATAATATGAAATGACAATTCTTCGTCACTAAATATCACCACTTATGTAATTTAAAGACGATTAGAAAGAAAAGCGATCACTTTCTATCTATAAATGGTCAAACTATGCGTTTGTTTATAAGATTTGTTTATAATATAAACAAATAATATTGATTAACAATTTTTTTTCACTAAGCATCATCACTTATGTAATTTCAAGACAATTAGAGAGAAAAACTATTACTTTCTGTATATAAATGACCTTGCGCATTTTATGCATTTTGCTCCAGTTTTCGAATATCAGTACTATATTAAACTCTTCGGAATTAGAAAAAATCTTTGTCTTTACTTCTCCCATTAAAATGGAAATTACAGCGTTTATTTGTTGTGTGCCCTCAATTGTAATAGAATTGTTAAATCTTTCACTTAAAAACGCTTCTTCTGAATTGCTATTGCAGAATTCCACACGAATGTCTTTAAATTGTATTTTAGTCCAGTCGTACATTTTTCTAGCATTAGTAGTCTGATTGCCGTATGCACGCTGAAGGTTTGTTTTAGCAGCCGCTCTTTTAAGAATGCCACTAATACAATCACAAGGCCCTTTGCCGTGTGCAGATCCATGAAAGTTCCATTCTGCTTTACATCCAAAATCTTGTTCGTGGAGTGTTAAGTTGGCAAAGTTCTTACGATTTTTGTACTGTGGTACTGAACCATCTGAAATAAGATATTAGCTTTCTTTGATAGAGATGCACAGCAATCGTATTAGGTGGAGTCCACGTCAAGCGGATCAAGAATTTTCCTCTTGGAAAGGCTGTAACTGGGCGGATACAGTCCTATATTTTCAAAGATTTTGGATGTAAAGCAGAGTAGAATTTTCATGCAACTGCACATGGCAAAGGGCCTTGTGATGGTATTAGTGGTATTCTTTAAAGAGCGGCTGCTAGAACAAACCTTCAGCGTGCATACGACAATCAGATTACTAATGCTAGAAAAATGTACGACTGGACTAAAACACACTTTACAGACATTCGTGTGGAATTCTGCAACAACAATGCAGAAGAAACGTTTTTAAGTGAAAGATTTAACCATTCTATTACAATTGAGGGTACACAACAAATAAACGCTGCAATTTCCATTTTTATGAGGGAAGTAGAGACAAAGATTTTTTTTAATTCCGAAGAGTTTAATATAGTACCCATATTGGAAAAACGGAGCAAAATGCATAAAATGCGCAAGGTTCGTCGTACCAAATAATGCATTGTTTGATTCTGAAATCAAAGAATTTTAAGATACTCACATTATTCGTTCATGTGTCGCTCTTACTTATTAAATTATTTAAAAAAATACTTTAACAATGAAAATTGTTGCGAAAAAGATTTTCACCTTGACTACACAATTTTGTAAATCGATTTCTGAACTTGAGAGCATTATTGAGGGTGTCTGAACAGTCACATAATGCGCTAAGCCCGCGCACTTCTAGCCGCGGCGGCTCGCTTCATCGTGTATGACCCTAAGATTTATTTTTTTTTCTCGCGAACCACTGGCGGTCCCAAGATAAAACTCAGAGGACTGGTAATGCACATTCTTGGCTATCTTTGACAACAAAGTTTTTGAAATCCAAGAAAACATATTTTCAAAAACGCGAGCGTCAAAAATTTTTTTTCTTCATGGACATTTTTTTGTTTGAATTTGAATGCCACGACAAACAATTTCAGAAATTAGAGAGTTGATTCTGTCAATTAGAACCAAAGATATAGAACTATGAAAAAAAGTTACCAAAAATTTCAAAGTCCCGTATCTCCGCCATTTTTTTGAATTTTTGAAAAATACTTTGGGGTCCTGTGAGATATTTTCGGCAAGATTTTATTTCCGAGGATCTCGTAGTTTTTGAATGTTGGACGTTAAAGAAGAATAAGAATTTTTATTCATTCTGAATTGAGTTTCTTAAATTGAGAAGAAAAAACTTCCACTATAACAAAATTATTTCCCTCACAATTTTTTGTTTTAGAAAAATAGTCACATTTTTTTGTCCCGTGAGAGGCTTTCGGCAAGATTTTATTTCCAAGAATTTCGTAGTTTTTTAATGTTGGACGTTAAAGAAGAATACGAATTTTGAATTATTCTGAATTGAGTTGCATGAATTGAAAAAGAAACTCTTACTATAATAAAAAATATTTCCCCAATAATTTTTTGTTTTAGAAAATAAGTCACTTTTTCTAGTCCCGTGAGAAACTTTCGGCAAGATATTATTTCCGAGAATTACGTAGTTTCTGAATTTTGGTCGTCAAAGAGGAATACGAATTTTTATTCATCCTGAATTGGGTTTCATTAATTGAAAAAGAAACTTTTACTATAACAAAAAATATTTCCCTAATAAGTTTTTGTTTTAGGAAAATAGTCACTTTTTCTTGTCCCGTGAGAGATTTTGGCAAGAATATATTTTCGAGAATTTCGTACTTTTTGAATGTTGGATGTTAAAGAAGAATACGAATTTTGATTTATTCTGAATTAAGTTTATTAAATTGAGAAAAAAAAATCATTGCACTAGAACAAAAATCATTTCCCTGACAATTTTTTGTTTTAGAAAAATAGTGACTTTTCCTTGTCCCGTGAGAGATTTTCGACAAGATTTTATTTCCAAGAATTTCGTAGTTTTTGAATGTTGGACGTTAAAGAAGAATACGAATTTTGACTTATTCTGAATTGAGTTTCTAAAATTGAGAAAAAAAAATTTTCACAAGAAAAAAATTATTTTCCTGATAATTGTTTGTGTTAGAAAAAAATCACTTTTTCTTGTCCCGTGAGAAATTTTCGGCAAGATTTCATTTCCGAGAATTACGTAGTTTTAGAATGTTGGACGTTAAAGAAGAATACGAATTTTTATTTATTCTGAATTGAGCTTCTCAAATTGAGAAAAAACAACTTTTCACTAGAAATAGAATTAAGTGATGGGACATCGACATCGAAAAACATCGAAACATCGATGTTTCGCTTTCGATGTCGATCTTTTTGACATCGATGTTTCAACTTCGATGTTTTCTATACATCGATGTTTTTCTTCAATGTTGGATATCGATGTTCGCGTTTGATCGCTTATTGGCCATTAAAAGTTTTGGATTGCGAAACTTGTGTTTTGATTGGTTCATTCTGTTAGAATCGGTTGAATATCGTACCCAGCTTGAAATCATGGACTTTTTAGCTGCAGCGATAATTTTTCTCAGTGTAGCGGTAGGTTTTTTACTGCTGAGGCCCATCCTCAATTTTGATTTCATCTTTATTGTGCTTGTTATTCCCCAAGCAGCCGCCTTTTGACCTATTCCTGCGTCCTGGGCCAAGACACGTTTCCAAGCTTTTTCAGCTAATACACGGTCAGCCGAGTTTCTAGCCTCTATATTCTCTCTATTTTGTGAGTAGGCTATATCGTGCTCTTTGCAAGCTGCGTCCAGTGGATTGATTCCTGGATCACCTCGTGCTAATCGTTTGGCTAGTTTAGTACCTGGTCCACAGTACTGGTAACCGGGCAAGTGCAACTCAAACGACAAATTGTTGATGATTCTATTGACCAAGCCTCTCCCATGTCTTGCCTGCTTCGCAGCTCGTCTATGACTGACTCTTTTGCTTCTGTGAACGATCATATCTATGCAAAGGATACATTCAGATTGAAGGGTCAACCTATATAACCAGGATATTTATAGGCTTTCCAGTCAGTCTTTGTCAAGATGCAGTTTGAAGCACAACCTGTGAAACTACCTATCCACAATTTTGATTCGCTTGCTCAAAAGGAGAATAGGGAAAAACGACATGGGCATTTGCTACCAAACAGTGTACTAGCAATATTTTGTGGACCTTCCAACTGTGGAAAGACAAATGCTTTGCTGACTCTACTGATACATCCAAATGGACTAAGATTTGAAAATATTTACATCTACTCAAAAACGCTAAAACAGCAAAGTATGAATTTTTGGAAAAAGTCCTTCAATCTCTAGATGACGTTGAGTACTATCCTTTCAATAAGCATGAAGAGGTTATAATGCCCAGTGAAGCGAAACCAAATTCAGTCATTGTATTCGATGATGTGGCTTGTGAGAAACAAGATAATATGAGAGCATTCTTTTCTATGGGGAGACACAAGGATGTCGACTGTTTTTACTTGAGTCAGACATATCCCCATATTCCTAAACATCTTGTACGCGATAATGTTAATTTACTTGCTGTATTCAAGCAGGATGAAATGAATCTAAAGCATATTTATGGCGATCATGTGAATACTGATATGACTTATTTGCGATTTAAGCATATGTGTTTAGCTTGCTGGAATCAAGACAAATATGGATTCGTTGTAATTGACAAATCTTAACCAGGGCAGATATAGGAAAGGTTTTGATTGTTTTATAAGTCTTGAAAAGTAATATATACATATGTTGTGATAAATATATAAACAGTCGCACCTTAGACGTTGATGTATCAACATGTCTTCACGTGAGGAGAATTTTCAAAAGCAAAAGAATTTTTTGCGACAAATTGCTAGAGCTAGTGAATCAATTCGGCGAAAACATAGGTTAATAAAGTTGGGCAAAGAAACAGTTGAGCACACATTAAGCGACACTTTTAAGCCCATTGTTAATCCACTAGAGAAAATTGTTGGTGGCCTCAAGAATATGAAAAAAAAAACATCACGTGCGTCCTAAACTACGACCCAAGACAGATTTATGTGTAAACATCTTCGGTAAACGTTAACTGAAATTGAAATCTTTCAAATTTTCACTTCATGAAGAACACTTATCATTATTATTACACATCTAAGTACTCAAAAATTATAAGAAAAATATTGAAAATTGTTTCTTTTTTTCAAATTAGACACAGCATATTTTCCTCCTGTTAGCCTTTAAATACTTGGTGGGAATTCTCAAAACAGAATGAAAAAGAAACCGAAAAAATGCAAAATAGCAATTTTCTAATGAATTCATACTACAAAGGGTATTTCTTGTGTTTTTTCAACATGAATTATTTTTAATCGATAAATGACGAGTTTACAAATATTTTTTAAATATTTTACAATTGTTTAAACAATTATTATTCCTTTAAAAAATATATTTTGCTCTGTAAGACGTGGAAAATTATTATTTTCGAGATATAAATTCCAGAGAATAATAACTTGTTACAATTTGAGGGAGAAAGATTGTTTAAAAAAATGGAAATTGTTTAAATAATAAACAAATAATAAACAAATAATGATTGTTTGAATAATTTAAAATTTATTACAAAATACTTAGAAACTCGTCCCTTATTAGGGTTGCCACCTGCTCGGGCCTCGCCCGGCAGTGATGGGCCTAGAAGGTTTTGCCGGGCGGCCGGGCTTTTGAAAATTTTGCCGGGCCACCTCGTGGTCAGGATCGAAAAAGCAAAAATTAGCATTATGATTACTGAATCGCCACCACGAATCCACGATGGATTTGACCTCAGCAACTACAGTAGTGAGAATTGGCGAGAATTGATTTTGTTCATGATTTTAATGTTTACAGGACTTTTCAGCTTATTTTGTTGGTATCATGATAAGAAGTCAGTTGTCACCACTGTACCTTTGCAAATATTTAAAGTACTCTGCTGCACACAGCCCATTTTATGTATTTTATGTTCTATACATTCGTGCAGAATTTTCATGTTTGTTCGTTTTATTCGAGTCATGCTTGTGTAAAATTTGTATGTCTGTACCTTGTGATTAAGTGTTGATAGATACTTAAGGATTAATGCCAAAACAAAGTGACTGATAGTTTTCGTGCAAAATAATGGACAAAATGTGCAAATTTCTAATATATTTATACTACTTCATATTTATATTTTTGATGTAGTTCAAATAAATAAAATATTACGAAATTGGACTTTTTTTTAATTTCCCGCTTCTCACTGCTACCCCCCCCCCCCACAACACCACCATTATAATGTGCCGGGCGAGAGACCTGACCAAGGTGGCAACCCTATCCCTTATCAATTAAAAATAATTCTTGTAAAAAAAATCCAAAGAATACAGTTTTTAGTATGAATTTAATACAAAAATGCTATTTTGCAGTTTTTGGGTCACTTTCCAAGCACAATGACAATGGTTTGAAAGGGGGGTGGGTAGTCAAAATTAAAACTTGGAGAGAGAGAGGGGGGAGTAAGAGAGCGAAAAAGAGAGAGAAAAGGAGGGGGAGAGAGGGGGGGAGAGCTCCTTTTAGTGTCTCTGATACGCGGTACAACGCTTGTTTCGGAGGCCTGCGTTACACATTCGAGTCGTGGTTTCACTCGACTCAGGCGCGACTCCCCATATCGAGGTCTAAGATGTTTACACCTCAAAAGTTGAGCCAATTAAAAGGATAGAAGAAGAGGCGGCAAAGATTAAAGTTGAAGAAAGTATTGATGACGATGATTTGTCATATAAATCAATTTATGATGAAGCAGACGAGACTGAAGATCCCAGTAACTTGGAGTTATCAGCTATTAGTGAAGCGGAAAATAACTTAGAAATACCTACATCTTCATGGATTGATGATGATGCAAACAAGTATCTCATATTGTTAGATGAAAGAAGTAGAGAACTCGATAATGTGTATGGAGTGAGAAAATTAACGAGAGATAGATTAATGATTGGAGATTCTCCGATAAATTTCAACCAGAACTATATTCATGTGGGTAATTTGAATTTTCCCAAATTAAAGGCTTGCTTGAACTTTTATTCAAAAAAGTTCCCAAAGAGCTCTCTATAACTCCGAGTGATCTTGAAAATTATAGACAAATTATCGATATAACAAACGCTTATAAAAAGCATTATAAACCAGATGGTGAAATTCGCGATAATAATGCTTTTAAATATAAAAATTTCATAAAGAAATTAATTCTCAAGTCAAAAAATACAGATAGGCGAAGTAAAAGCCGAAAATCATTATCAGGTAAAGGTATGATCCCGCAACACATGATTGCTAGAGAGGGAAGTCGGATGGACTACATTTACTGGGATGACCCGAATGAATTGGTAGATCGATTACGTTTACTGCTAGCGTCTCAAGCAGCTGCAAATCCAAGTCACACAAACGAAATTATATCAATTATTGAAGAGCTGCGAGAAGCTGAAATTATATATTAATGGGGGCTTTGCCGAGATTTTCATCATTTGCAAGATGAGCATCGATGTATTCGGACGTCATTCCAAGCGAGCAGAGAGTACAAGTCGTGGTCCTCCTGGACTTGGCTTCAAAGTCACATCTGAAGGAGATTATGACATGAATAATAAAAGGCTGTGTGAAGTGGCTGATGCACAAGAGCAGAATGATGCTGTTAATCTGAATGTGGTGCAACATATGATACAGCGTGAACTTCAGACTATCTATGATGTTATAGCTTCCTTGCGAACTGAAGTAGTCAACAATAATATGCTGATTGAAAGTTTGGAAAATTCCACAGATAAACTTTTTAAAAATGTGAAAATTGATGCTGAATCAATACAAAAACTGGTGTATCGAAATTCAGAGCTCATTACTCAAGTAGACACCAAACTGAATGCACTCAAAAATGGACATTGAGAAGCTGCAGTTGGTGAAGGAGCTGCACAAGCCGGCTAGAAGAAATTACCAACGTCGAAATTTCGATATCCGCGGCATTGATGAGACCTGGCAAGCTGACCTTGTTGAAATGCAACCATACGAGAGAGTAAACAAAGGATACAAGTACATCTTGACTGTGATTGATGTATTTTCAAAATTTGCTTGGGCTGTTCCCGTTAAATCGAAGAAGAGCGAAGATGTAGTTGCAGCCATGCAATCTGTTCTTGATAAAGGACGCGTACCAAAAAATTTACATGTTGATAGAGGTAAAGAATTTTACAACTCGCATTTTGAAAATCTTATGAAGCGATATAAGATAAATTTGTACTCGACATTTAGTAATTTAAAAGCATCAATTTGCGAGCGATTTAATCGTACCCTGAAAAATAAAATGTGGATGCAATTCAGCTTGCAGAGCAATTATAAGTGGATAGATATTTTGAAATATTTAATTTTGTCATACAACGATGCTAAACATCAGACTATTAGAATGAAGCCAAAAGATGCTATTAGGCAAAATGAGAAAAATTTTTGTTTGATGTTCACAAAAAAATCTACAGTGTCGAACAAGCAGTTAAAAAAACGAAATTAAGCTTAAAGATTATCACGATAAAGCTATTGCAGGTAGTTTTTATGAACAAGAACTTGGCAAAGTTAGGCATCCAGACATTTATCTTGTGGAAAAAGTAGTGAAAAAGCGGGGAAATAAGCTATTTGTAAAATGTTTAGGTTTCTATATGTATATGTATATTCAGTGCATTGGAGTATTTCCTCACAGCGAATTTTATTTCGGCCGTTTTTTAAATAACATAGTTATTCATCATGAATAAAATTAATTTGGACATACGGTCATATAAAATGCAATGGATTCAGATGTTAAAGAATCATAATTTATTTGTCATAACCGACGTACGTTTCGACCTAATTGCAGGTCTTCTTCAAAGGTAATTATCACCTAAGTACATGTCAGATTGTAGAGAAGAAAAGCAGCAGGAGCTAAAAAGTCGCTTAAACGTATTTCTGAAGAACATTCGAGAACTAAAACAAGCGATACAAGTGCGATCAGATTCACAAAATCTAACGAGAAAATTTAATACACTTAATATTAAAGAGTGAAGATGGATTTCTCAAAGCGCAACAAAATTTCTGTGAACAACGATTTCCTACCAACCAAGAAGCTTAAGGACCTAGAACTCAATAAAAACTACGAGATCACAAACATCAAGAAAGCAACAACGCAGTTTGGAGTTGGAGCTGAATTTAAAAAAAGATGGAAAGCTCGTCTCATCAGTGAAACTGCAAGCCAGTCATCCCCGTGCAAGTATAACCCTAAATCCTGAAGAGTGGAAAACATTTAAAAGTTACTTCAGCCTCATGTCACTTTTCTTTGATGGCCAAGAGAAGCTGCAATGCATCGACTGTGGAACTTTCTGTATACACATGACTATATCTTTTGGAGATTATATAGTGACTTTGGAGCAAATTCAAGAAACGCAAAAAAATTATTCATTTGTACTACGAGAAACGACATTTGCTGTTCTCCAGGAAATCAGTCTTTGTATCCACCGGTATCTTCTGGAACAGAGTGTTATGCCGTTCCAGCGGACAAAGGATGTCATCATTGAAGCCATAGCTGAAAGTGTTTGGTGTAATGAGGCATCACCTTGTGTAAAAAGTGTCAAATCTTATATGCAAAAAAATTATATAAGTTTAAAGAGTAAGGCAATGAAGAAACTTGTATTTACTAATCTCATGCAATTTGAAAGTCTGTTTCTTGAAATGATTACTTTTTATAATCGAAATGTGTGTGAAGAAGTGATTGAGAAATGCCATCTTTATACATTAAAATTG
>CAKNYM010036552.1:944-28066 GCA_932195095.1 Andricus curvator | reverse complement strand
TCTTTTGCATCTTCCTTTTTTCTACCTTTCTCAACTCTTTTTCCCTTTTCCCTTATTTCTTCTAATTCCTCGTCCCAGAACCATTCCTCCCCATTTATCCATAATCTGTCTCTCCCTATCCATACCATGCGCCCCTTTTTCCTCTCTACCCATGCCCTCTGCTCTATCTGCCATCTCCTTTTCCTCTCCCTCCATGTCAAATCCTCTTCAATTCTTTCCCTTCTTCCTTTCAATAATTTTTTGTTCTCCATAATTCTCTTTTTTTCGTCCTCGCTCCCTACTTTTACTATAAACATTCCTTCTTTTCCTTCCTTCGTCCCACCTATTCTCTTAACTCCTTCTACCCCAGCCACCTGCAACGACTGTATGTTAGCGTTAGTTCACTAGTACGGCCAAGTGAAGCGCAGAGCGCAGATGGCGCTGGGAGTCTTTCCAGCCTGTTTTTACATGGCAAGGATAGGCAAAATTATTTAGAAATTAATTTAATTGATATTATTCGTAATGACAATCGGTTTTATGCATCACATTACTGAAGTTTCATATCTTTTTAAATATTAGAATAATTGCAAGTAAAAAAAATCATCAAAATCTTTTTTTTAGCTGCGGGAAATATGAAAGGTTTCAACCGTAATATGGAGGAAATGAATTAAAAATTTTTTCAACTCAAAAAATAAAATTAAACTTATAATTATACTAATTTTTATTATTGCATTACAAATTAGTCTATAAAAATCAAATAAAATATTTTTGCGAAAAATAAGTTTGAAAAAAAGCATGGAGAGACAAACAATATATTTTTTTTATTACATATAGTTACAAAAAACTAGTGTAAAACTGATAAAATATTTTTATAATATAATATAATATTGTGAAATTATATTTCATAAACAAAATTACTGTTATGAAATATAAAATTTAATTAAAAACTGAAATTAAATAACAGATATTCTAATTTTATATTGGGGTAAGGAATTGATTTATTGGGAAAAAAAATTAAAATATGAACAACATTATATGCTGGTATAAATAAGCAATTTATTAATGACAGTAACCATAAAACAATAACAAAGGATTAATTTGAATAAACTTCGTAAACTAAAATGAAAGTATTTACACTGTTTAAAACTTTAAGTCGTTCAAACCTCAGCAACTCGGCTAAGTTTAAAAAAAATAAAATTTCGATTAATTAATTCAAATACTGGTCAAATTTAAAATAGAGATATAGTTTCAGTTCAGGATAAGATGTTTGATAATTTGTACTAAAATATATAGTTTTTATTAAAATACATCGTTCTTCTTTAATTTGTTATATTTCTACTAAAAGGTTTTTTTGAGATAAAGATATTGTTTCAGTTTGAGATAAAATGTTTGATATTTTTTATTGAAATACATATAGTTCTCAGTTAATTTGTCATATTTCTACGAAAGAATTTTCAAAAGTGAAGATATATTTTTATTTTAAGATGAAATTGTCTATATTTTCCATTAAGATACATAGTTCTTGTTCAATTTTTTATATTTCTACGACATTTTTTTTTTAATGAAGATATCTTAAAATTTTGCATTTCTTTTTTCAAAATGTTAAAAAATCTACGCATTGTTTAAAATTGGTTGAAATCTTCTCAAGGTTTAAATTAATTTTTAATCATTTCAAACATTTTAAATATCTCTCAAACTTACTTAAATTTTTTCTGAATTAATAATTGTTCAATTGTTATTTATTCATCAAAATTGGTTTATAAATATTCTCTTAAAAATAATTTTTTTAAATAAAAAATCATTTCAAATTTTCCCAGGAATCTCAATAAATTTTTTTATCCTTTTTTAACCTTTCAAAATCCTTAAAAAGCTTTAAAATTTTATTTTAAAAACTTCAAAAATCTCCATTTTGTTAATTTTTTTTAAATGTTCTCAAGTTTAAAAATGAGTTTGAATCGTTTAAAAACTTATAAATATCTCTGATCTTACTAGAATTTCAAAAAATCATTCGTTCAACTTTTATTTAAATAAAAATTGAACAGTTTCACTCACAAACTAAAAATTTTCAAATAGAATAATAAAATAAGTAAAATTGTAAAGTTCAAAGTTTAAATTTTGCTTTCTGAAATTTTAACGATTCAAGGCTTTATTTCTCAATGAATTAAGATTAAAATTATTTAGTTTTGAATATTTGATTTATAATTGTGGATTTTAAATATAAACTAAAATATTGCTAAATATTCCAAAATTATATATTTTTAATTGTGCCAGTTAAAAATTGTATATTTTAGACGTTTCAGACTGAAATTATGAATCTATTAATTTAAAGTTCAAAATAGTTTATAAAGTTTCAATTGGACGTTTACATTTGTTAAACTACTACAGTAACTTAGGGTTTTGAATCTAAACAGATATAGTATCATTTTAAGATAAAATGTTCTATATTTTTTATTACAATACATAGTTCTTATTTAATTCTTTATATTTCTACAAAAGAATTTTTTAAATATAGATATCGTTTCAGTTTAGGATAAAATGCATAAATGATACCTTCTTCATTTATTTGTTTGAATAAAACTATTATTTTAATTATTCAATCCTTTGGTAATTTGAATCTGTACTTTATTTCACACTTCATCAAGAAAAAAAATGTATATAATAAACCGGTGTACCGGCACTGTCGTGCGGTACCACTTATATTTTATATCTCACAAACGGTTCAATCAAAAATAAGGAAACATTAATTGCCAATTATTACATAAACAACAATAATATTATTACCTTGAAATTAAACAACAATCATTCATTGTAAATATAAATATTTTATATTTATACTCGTCACTCCCAGAACAGTGACTCCATACTCTGCAAAAGTTTTTCGCTCCCACAAAATACCTTCTTAAATAAAATTTCTCTCGCAAACGCCGTGTCCGGTTTATACCACAAAATTTCCCCTTGGGATGGCTTTTTGTCGGGCTTTTAGATTTTCTTTACCTTTTGGCACGTAAAAGAAATGGAATTTTTCGGAGCAGCTGTCATAACCTAGCTGACTTACATCCAGGGGCAATACACCACGTTCCACCCATTTTAGTTATTTTAGTGCCAACTTTTGTATTAATAATATTTAAAAATTTTTAAACTTAGATTTGTAACACACAAAACCGATTGTCATTACGAAAAATTAGATAAAATTGATTTTTCAATAGTCTTTCCTATTCTTGCCGTAGAGGGAAGATAGGTATAGAGGCGACAATGCAGCGGGCAGCTTGATTCACGCTAAGGGGAGCGAGACGGCAGGGGAAGGCTCAGTTAGGTTTAGTTTGGGAACCAACAACGCGTGGTGCTATTGCCACGAACCAGTGCTTTATGCTTAACGTGTGTGAGTGGGGTAGGTGAAGAGAGTGTGCCGTGTACATGAGTCGAACTGCAAAAAATTTAGAACCCTTATACCTGGACTTAGTCCAGACGCCAACCCCATTTCCGTCGGATCGGCGAGGTCCATTCGATTTTTTTTTTTGATTCTTATGTAAAATGATCTCCAGAATCCAAAACTGTGTAGCAGAACTCTGGCAAATGTGCCGTTCTCGAGATATTCGCAATTAATTATTTTTTTATAAACGTTACATTAAACATTTAAAATTTGAAGTTTTTTTTCTTCTCTTGTTAGATAAGCTCATAAGATACAATAGTTGTTCCGGGATTTTTTCGCTCTGACGAATATTTAATGCACAAAATCAATTAACGTGTAAAATAAGTGACAACAAATACTTTTCTCAATACCCAAAAAAGTATTTAATGAATGAAAAAAAGTAACACTGTTGTGAAAGTACCAACTGAAATACACATTTTTGTAATGAACACTGTTCCTCTAAAGTTAATAATTTGCAAGATAACAGAGCTTTTGTTATAAGTCATTTGATCGCGTTACAACAAATAGTCATTTTTCATTGAGCAAATTAGTGTTAGAGAAAAAATTCCTGCAAGAAACTATACTTTCCTACTTGATGAATACAAGTATATCTGAAATGATCAGTAAATTGTTTAAATTTATGCAAATTGGGATTATTATTTAATTTGTTCACTTTGAATTGATGTAACTCTTTCTGAAAAAGACATAAAGGTGTCAAAATTGGTATAATTATTCTTTGAAGTTGTACTAAAATGATGGCATGCGCAAAAATTTCAAAATTTAAATATATGGACCTGTACAATTGTTCAAATTTTGAGCGCCCATCTCTGCTTCTGCGTTTGATAGAAAGACGGGAAAAAGTCTAAAAAAATTCAGAAATTACTACGAATTCAGTCATACCAATTAATTTATTGTTGTTTTATTCGTTGAAGAGTTATTAAAATGTATTTTTTTTGGGAGGATGACAATAGACCTATTAGTAATGCAGTAAACTTGGCAGCAGGAGGTCGGCGCGCACATGGCAGCATGGAGAATAGACATAAGGAGCCCAAAGTCCTGTACATTGACTTCACCAAAAACGAGCATTTTTCTGTCGGATGTACAATAACGCATCGAAATGCTAGATCTTCTCGAGCGCGGCGCTAGTGTGGTACGGGTAACGATGGCCGCCGTCATGGTCCGTGTAAATATAACCTGTGATATAACCCTAATCAAAAATACAAAATTCCTAAATGACTAAAACAATTTTTTAAGACATTTAAAGGATATTGAAATGTAAAAACTGTTATATTCACGTGGAAGTCCGATATCAGTTCTGTGATGCGTATGCGTACAAGATTGAAAACTGATCAGTTATATCCTAATTGTTTTCCACGTTTGTGCAATAAATCTGAAGTACCTACCACGTCCATTGCAGGATCACTTCCATTACATAGAATCACCGATATTTCGAGATAAGTAAAATAAAATTTCTCCGTTTTAATAATAATTTACACATTTCTATTAAAATCACATTGGTAAATAATGTAAGATGTCAACATATACGGCGGCCATTTTTCTCCGTGCAACACTAGCGCCATAACTCGGGCAGTATTGTAACCCTTTTTATACGACAAAAATTTGCTTATTTTCGGTTACATTACTTTGGTCTCCTTATGTCTATTCTCCATGCATGGCAGGCACGCTGGAGATCCAAAGGCGTAGACACTGTGCAAGGGTTATGCGTATACAACTTCAGTCTGCCCCTAACCTTTGCACCGTATCGACGCCCTTGAGTATCAGTTTCAGGTCTATTGTCGTCCTTTTCAAAAAAATAGATAAACAATTTTACAGGTCCATATATTTAAATTTCGCAATTTTGGACCACATCATCATTTTAGTATAACTTCAAACAATAAGTACACCAATTTTGACACCTTTATGTCTTTTTCAGAAAGAGTTATATCAATTCAAAGTGAACAAATTAAATAATAATCCCAATTTGCATAAATTTAAACAATTCACTGATCATTTCAGATATACTTGTATTCATCAAGTAGGAAAGTATAGTTTCTTGCAGGAATTTTTTCTCTAACACTAATTTGCTCAATGAAAAATGACTATTTGTTGTAACGCGATCAAATGACTTATAACAAAAGCTCTGTTATCTTGCAAATTATGAACTTTAGAGGAACAGTGTTCATTACAAAAATGTGTATTTCAGTTGGTACTTTCACAACAGTGTTACTTTTGTTTCATTCATTAAATACTTTTTTGGGTATTGAGAAAAGTATTTGTTGTCACTTATTTTACACGTTAATTGATTTTGTGCATTAAATATTCGTCAGAGCGAAAAAATCCCGGAACAACTATTGTTTCTCATGAGCTTATCTAACAAGAGAAGAAAAAAAAAATTCAAAAATTTCAAATTTTAGATGTTTAATGTAACGTTTATAAAAAAATAATTAATTGCGAATATCTCGAGAACGGCACATTTTCCAGAGTTCTGCTACACAGTTTTGGATTCTGGAGATCATTTTACATAAGAATCAAGAAAAAAATCGAATGGACCTCGTCGATCCGATGGAAATGGGGTTGGCGTCTGGACTAACTGGTCTTTCCGAACTATATTCTGGCTATTCACTTTCTTCCAATATTTTCGTGAATGGAAATATCCACCGATGCGTTTTTCATTTGAAACTTTGTATTTTAATATTTTAAGTTAAAATTGAAAAACAAAAGAGTTTTTTTTTAATGAACCCATTAGAAAATTTTTAATCGCTTAGACGAATAATTCTTTTCTTACATACATACATACATAGATTAGCAGTTCGAACTCGAAAGTTCATTGCCTCACTACCCGATTCGGGTAGTGTTTCTAGGTGGATATTTACTACCAATGTGGGCCCACCACACCCACGACGGGCCAACAGCACGCAGGTATTCCTGAACGGTTACCCATCCAAGTACTAACCGCGCCCAACAATGCTTAACTTCAGTGATCTTACGAGAACTGGTGTTTTCAGCGTGGTATCGCCGTTTGCATAATTCTTTTCTTAGAATGATTAATTACAATAGTCATTATTATTACAATATGTGAGCATTTATTGAATATTATTTGCTTTTAAATTGTAACCATAATAAACACGTGAACTTATTAATCAATAAACTAATAAAAATGTACAAATAATGTCCTTCGCATACAATAATTAATTTCTTAGAATTATAATAAAATTTATGGGCATTTTTTACATTATTTGATTTTGTACTTATACCTTCTCTACTCTCATACTTATCTTTCTGCACTCGTGAAAAAAATCTGAATAATGTAGGTACAACTTCAAAAAAAATCTTATACAAATAAGAAAATATTTTATCGTTATCGTAGGTACAGTTGAGCTCTCGGATCCAATAACTCACCCGACTCTCGTACTATTTTACAAAGTACATATTTCAGTCAATTTTGAATGAATATATCTCAAATATTCCAGACATTTTCTTTGAACTATATAGAACAACTTTCTCGCTGGAAGTTGTTTTAAATCTGAAGAGGCCTCGATAATTTTTTGTCTCCGAAAGTTGAAAAATGTGGTTACAGCTCGGCCTTCATTTTCAATTGGATATTATTAAACAAAAGGTTATTTTAAACTTTTTATTATTTTGTAGGCATTCGCTGAGTATACTTTGTATGTGTCCTTACTTTCAAACAGTTTCAATAAAATTTGTACGAGTTGTGATGATTTATGTTTTAATTACTTATTGAATATTAGGAAAAAAAATTTCTTTTCAGTTTTTAATTTTTATTCTTAAAACTAATTTTAAGACATAAGAATTCTAAATATGCCTTGTTAAAATATAGAAGCCTACATCTAGAAAATTAATTTTGTGAATTTGAAAATTCCCATTCCTTGAGACCCGGGGCAACGCTTTTAGCGTTTTCGAGCGTCCGGCGAATTTAAATTCGAGAGCTCAAGTGCAGAAACTGTTTCATTGAAACACGTAAAAAAAATCAAAATTGCGATTCTGACTCAACATTTAAAAATATTAAAAGTATAACAATAACAAAATCCTATAATATTAAATAACGAACTAATAAACAAGAAATACGTTTCTTCTCTTACTTCTCCAGTAAAATATGATATACAATATACTTGAGTGTTTCAAATTTTAATATTATTTGTATAATTTGGACGTATTTATTCGACAAAATTGATATTTATTAATCTACACGTAGAAAGAAGAATATTCTCCAGCAGTATGGGCTCTTGCAATTCTAACATTGTTAATGTAAGGGGAAAAATCAGACAGAGTATTATGCCCCATTACGGGAATTTTCCGATAAATAATTTTTTTGACGTAATTAATTTCTTCACGTAATTTATACACGGCCCCTGAGTACAAAAATAGATATTTTTACCAAAACAACAAACAATCATATTTCCTATACTTTTACCCATACGGTAACAAATGTTTCAATTGTTATGTAAAAAATGGTTGCTTTATCCAAATTTTTCATTTAAAAAAAGTTCAGTACTGAAAATGGAGAGAATATTCTTATTTCTTAAGACTACAAGACATAACGATCTGCTTTATAAATATTTGATTGTTTCCATATAATTTATACGTGAAAAGTATTGAAAATAACGCACATTCCATTTTCATACCTGCAAAGTTCTGAAATTGTTACAGAGATTTATATGTAAGGAAAATTCATTAACAACCCTACGGTTTATTTTATTGTAATCCAAAATTTACTATTGCAGAGTGGCAAGGAAGGTTTGAAGCACCCTACATATAGAAAGGCAAATTGCAGTGGATCAACATTACCACTAAAAACAATAACTTTCCGTCTAAAAAACTCTCATCATATTAGTCCAGGCATTTTGTAATTTTTCACCGCGTTCGTTTTCTATAGCGTTTCACTGAGAATTTCAATGGGATGGGAATTTCAACTTTTCCAAACATGACTACGACGCTTCCCGAAAATATTTTTGAAAAATTTTCCAAAAACAGTGTTTTCGTAGACTGCTTTCGTAAACTTTAGAAAATTCTGAAAAAGTTAAAAAAAAGAAGAAACTTCTTTCAATAATAGGCGCAGAGTTGTATGTCTCCAAAGAACGCCGATTTTTTTCAAAAAGGAGGCTAAAAAACCCAATTCTGAAGTTAATATTTGTACTTTAGAACCTGTCAATTTTACGAAAAAATATTCTCCATTCTAATTAAAGTGTACGCAATTTCGAGTAATTCTAAAAAGAACAATGACCGAACCTCAAACTGTCATAAGTTATGGCCTCCCAAACTTGACCACTTTTGACGTATTCTTCAGAGCAAATTACTCGTGTTTAGTTTTTTGAAAATAATTCTTTTGTGGGTAAATCTATGTTAATGATGACAGAGAAAAAAAATCCATGTAGAAAATTATGTGTAAATGTAAAAAAAACCATCTTCCAGCCTTCATAGGTCAAGAGTTAGGACTCTTAAAAAAAACACATTTTTTGCTATTTTTAACCAGAAAAAGCTTTTAAATAGCTCGTTCGGCAAATATCCTACGGAAAACGGCAACGGCATTAATAACATAAGTAACAAACCGTTCCAGATGAAAATAATTTTTTTCGTACAAGATGCCTGGACTATATTCAAACTTTTACATATGACGGAATTTTTTTAAACGTTGTTTATTTTCGGCATCTTTTGCATTTTCCTGCTGTCTTTTGCCTCTTTTTTCTCTTTTAGGAGCGTCAATAAACGCAGGTAAAAACGTCCAAATAGATCCTGATAGTCCAGCGGTTGAAAATTAAAGTTCGACATATTTTTGTTATTTCTTTCCCCAGGAAGCATTTATATCTCATATAGTTATGAAATTTCAACATTATTTATAACTAAATTTTTTTTGCATATATTAATAAATACTATATTCGTACAAATTTCTACAAACAACAAGTTTTGTGTTATGACTGAGTACAAGTTTTTTAAAAATAAAAGTGATTTTTTTTTTCCATGACTTGCTTCATTATTTAATAAAAGTGATTGCAATGTCTTACTGGAAAGATCATAAACTAATATTATCATGGAAAAAATGTTAAAAAATATGATTACCATCAACTTAAAAGAATAATTCAATGAAAAACATAATATCTACATTTTTCCATGAAAATAAGGGATCTATTCGCCATAAATATGCAAAGACATATTTTTGTAGCAAATGAAATAAGGCGAAAATTAATAATAATCAATTATAAATTAAAATATTTATAAGGGGTATATAAAAGAAAAAAGAATTCCGAATCTCAATTTGCAGACTCGATTTTTCTGTTCCCTTTGGGTTATAAATGAACCACGTGAAAAGAGATATGAATCAGATAATATTTAGAGGTCGCTTATAGTAAATTTGTATGGTTTTACACAAAAATTAATCTTTTTTAAAACAGCTGATCATACTGGCAAATGATGAAGAATTTAAAAGATGCGGCTTATTAAAAAGAGTATTTTTGGATCATCAGTCTCTTCATAAATTATGCATACTTAAAGACTTCTCCATAAGCGGGATAGATAATTCACACTACGTTACTCTGTAAAAACAAACCAATTTATTTCTCCTTCCACGTGGTTCATTTTTAACCCACAAGAAACAAAAAAATCGAAAATGCACGTTGAAATTCGGACTTGCTTTTGTTTAAGCTGTTAAGTTATAAATAAAAAAACGCTTTTTGCTACGTCCAGGAAAGTATTATGCTCATAGTGGACAAAAAAATTAAGGATGTCCTAGAGAAGTCTTCGGGTCATCCTTAAGACGTCTTTTGGAACATGTCTTTTGGACATCCTGGGGATTGTCTTAAGACGTCTAATGTCAGTAAAAAAGATGTCCCGAGAACGTCCTATGTCTTTAAGACGTCTTTAGGACATCTTTACGACGTTTCCCGCTCTTTACTCGCCTACCCCTTACCCCGTAACTAGTTTTCTACTCCTAACCTCAAAACTCACGCGCTCCAATTTCCCTTTCTCACAACTTACTTTCACACTTTACACCCTTGCCTTCACTCACCCTTCTTCCTTTACCCCTGATCTCCGCACTCACTGCCCTTTTTGCATCCACACACGCTGATTCCCTTCACCAAAGCCAAAAAACCAACACTTGAAACAAAAGAGTTCTCTCACGATCGGTACCGAAAACGGACGCCAATTTAAATGCTTATAAACAGTTTAGATAAACCAATCAAAATGTTTGGGCAGTTACACGTAGAAAAAAATCGGTTTCTAAATCAAAATAGCTTGAGAATGAATAATAACACTGCATGCTAAGATTCACTCAGTGAAAATTCCTGGAATATTTTATAATTAATACTTAACTATGATCAATTGTTTCTAAAAATATTTATTGATAAATTTTTATTGATGTTTGTGACTAACTTAGACTTTCAACTTAATCTCAAGCTATTTGAATGGAAGAAAAAAATTCGTTGTACGTGAACTTCCAAAATATTTGGAAATTGTTCATCTAATTTGTTTATGAAAATATAAATTGTTATATTTTACCAAATATTATCAAACATATATTATTTATAGAAATATTTGCAGCAATTCATGTATTTTGTTGGAAATTCGTCTTTGGTTGAAAATTAATTTTGTTAAAAATTCATCTTTTTTTGGTTTGAATTTTTTTCATTAATTGAAAATTAAATACTGTTTTTTATTAATCAATAAAGTATTTCAACTTTCAAAAAAACAGATGAATTTTCAACCAAACAGTTATTTGCATTTTTAATCAAAAGATAAGCTTACAATAAAATAGTTGAATTTTCAACCAAATAGATACATTTTCAACCAAAAAGATGAATTCTTACCAAAAGACATTAATTTTTAAACCAAATACTTGAATTTTCTATTTAAAAAAAACGAATTTTCAAAAATATATATAAATTTTCAACCATACAGTTAGATTTTCTACCAATTTGTTGAATTTTTGAGCCAAAGATACAATTTTTCTACAAAACATTGATTTTTGAACAAAAAATTTCATTTTCTACGGAAACAGAATAATTTTTAACCAAACAGTTGCAGTTTTAAGCAAAAAAGATGAAATTTATACAGAAATAAATGCATTTTTAAAATAGAAAAGCAAAAGTCCACGATTGTCCACGAGGGAGGCCGGGGGGTCTAGCCAAAGTCCACGTGGACTAAGGAGGTCCACAATTTTTTTTTTAATTTGCATGCAAATGATCATTTTTTATAACTTGTGGATTAAAAATTTTTCTGAGCACGTGTGATCTTTCTGAATGTAAAAATATTGTATTTAGGCTTAGACATAAACTAGAAAAAAATGAAAAAGACCCACTAGTCGAAATTAGAATTACAGTAATTTTTGCTTCCTCATAGAGGAAGCTTTGTAATGGTAACATTTTCCAAAATTTTCAAATTCATTTAATTAAGCCTTCCTCAATTTAAAAATGTCTAATAAAATGTTCTAAGCAATTATCCGGATGTGTGTGTGTGTGCGTGGATGTGTGTGTGTGGGTGCCACACTTTTTTGTGAACACGATAACTTCAAAAACGTTGCAGATAAATTGATGAACTTTCGAGGACTTATTTTCACCATTAATATCTTGAAACAGACAGTACCTTAACTGTTTGGAGATCTACACCTTCTTCGTCGAAGAGTGCAGTTCTTAGACACTTATCCATGAATATGATAAATAGCCACGAGGACATAACGCATCCTTGTTTCACGCCTTGCGTAATATCGAACCAGTCACTCAGTTTCCCGTTTACCCTTACACTCGCTTTACTACCTGTATATATTGTTTTTATTGCTTGCAGGAGCCCTCCATTTACTCCGTACTCTTTAAGAACTTCCCAAAGTTTACTTCTATTTACCGTGTCAAATGCTTTTTCTAGGTCAATAAATGCACAGAAAACTTTCTTTCCTACTCTCAAGCTTTTTTCTGTGATCTGTCTTAGGCTAAATATCTGATCTGTACATGATCTTCCTGGCATAAATCCACTTTGGACTTCCCATATTTTTTCTTCTGTGATTTCCATTACCCTACGAATAAGTATTTTTGAGTATATTTTACTTACGGTACTTAGTAGGCTGATACCTCTGTAATTGCTGCAGTTGCTTTTGTCTCCCTTTCTTTTGTATATTGGTACGATAATCGCTTTTCTCCAATCGTCTGGGACTTTTCCTGTCTCGATTCACAAATTTATCAATTCGCACAACCTGTGAGGCATGTACTCTCCACCGTATTTAAGCATTTCAGCGCTAATACTGTCTACACCAGCAGCCTTACCGTTTTTCAAGTTCTTCATTATGTCTCTGACCTCAGTGACACAGACTTTAATAAAGTAAATATAAATTACACATATAAATGTATTGAAATTAACAATGCAACATATCCTTCTGAACAAACTGGCGTTATCACAATCCCGGCACGAACAATTTTTGATTATTATGTAAAAATAGAAAATACGGAAAAAAGTGAAGGTTATATACCCCAATTAGCAATTGGAGAAGGAATTTTTGTGGGTCAAGCCATTGTAAAAAATTGTAGAGGCAAAGCCTACGTCAAATATGCAAACATAAATGAACAACCTGTAAAAATATCAATTCCTAGTGTTCAATTACAAGATTTTGAACAATGCGAAGTCAACAATTCAACAAATCAATCTAATTTTTCAGAAAATGAAAATGATGAAAATTTGCCTAATTTAATATTAAATAGTTTTTTGAAATACGATGAAAAGTCTAACAATTTCTGCAAATTTTACAAGATCACAGGCGAAGAAAGAGTAGAAATCATTAAAAAACTACTACGGTTAGATCATTTAAATATGGAAGAATATGAACATGTTGAAAAATTAATTACTAAAAATGCAGATTGCTTCCAGATTCCGGGAGAATACTTAGAACCTACAAATATTCTTCAACAAGTGCGAATTTCTACGACACGAAGTAGGATATTTGGGTCATATAATAGATAAGGACGGAGTTCGACCTGATCCGAAGAAAATCATGGCAGTAAAAGACTTCCCAACTCCTAAAAATCAAAAGCATATTAAACAATTTTTAGGTTTAGCAGGATATTACCGTAGATTTATAGAAAATTTTGCTGAGATATATGCTATAGCAGCCCCAATAAATCAGCTCCTTAAAAAAGATATATCATTTAATTGGACGGAAAAGCAGCAACAAGCTTTCAATATTTTAAAAGATAAATTGTGCCAAGAACCACTTTTGATTCGACCTGATTTTTTAAAACCTTTCATTGTAACTACAGATGCATCAGGTTATGCCATAGGCGGAATACTTTCGCAAGGTAAAATAGGTCAAGACCAACCAATTGCGTATGTTTCAAGATCATTAACCGATACTGAACGTAAATACGATACGTATGAAAAAGAAGCTTTAGCGATAGTCTACTCTGTAATATATTTTCGCCCTTATTTGTACGGACGAAAATTCACCCTCGTTACAGACCATAAGCCCCTTGTTTGGTTCAAAAATTCTAAAGATCCATGTTCTCGAGTTTCAAGAAGGCGATTAAAACTCGCCGAATATGATTATGACGTCGTCTATAAAGCAGGAAAATCAAATGTTAATGCAGATGCGCTTTCAAGGAACCCCGTTCTAGAAAACGATGAAACCGTAGGAATTAATATAATTTCTGAGAATGACTCAACATTTGAGGAAGAAAATCCTCTCAATTCTATGGAATTCTTGAACTTTGAGAATCATAAAAATTCAGATTCCGAAGAAACTATCAAAATAAATAACGAATCTTTGAAGAAAAAAATTCCTGAAATGCTTCATAATTTAATAAGTGAAGAATCACTGAATGAAATACAAAATGAACTTTTTGATAGTCCAATACAGAAACTTCTCTATCTTTCAATGTTACTTTTATTTCCAAAAATTATAAAGAAAAACGAACTTCTCTGTCAATCTTGGAATACTGTGGTTACAAGAGGACAGAAACAAAAATACGAAGAGCAAGCACAAATTAATGAACAAATTGAAAATCAAGGTAAGTCACATAAAGATAGTGAGGAAGAATACTTACCTCCCTCGCCTGCTGTTAAAAAAGCACGAGGTAGGCCCAAGAAAGCTGTGCTCACAAATGCAAGCAACCCGCAAGCCTTGAAAAAGAGAAGCAGGCCGAGAAAAGAGGCAACCACTGGTGAGTCTCTGAATTTAAAACAGCAAACGCACATAAACTTTGAAGATGAATCTGATTCAGATACAGAATATTTTGATAATTCAAGAATACAAGTTAAAAAGAAGAAGAAGAAAAATTACCAAAAATCCAAGGCAAAGCCTGTTGCACAACAAGAAGAGAAGGAAAATGAAGAAGAAGATAATCTCTCAACTTCGGAAGATGAAGTCCTAAATGACGAAAATTTTCAAAAATTTTCAGACGAAGAAAACTTTGTTAATGAAGAAAATATGCAAGAACTTTCGGAACCAGAAGATTTTATGAAAGTTCCAAAAGAAAGAAATGTGAAAAATCCCGAAATTTTTCAAGAAGTAAATGAAGAGAAATTAGAAGAACGTAAACCCCTCCAGAACCTCCTCCTTTGAATACCCAAGCTCATGCACAACAAAATGTTGTTGAGTGTCGTGATCAATTAACGATGCGTAAAGATAATTACGCTTATTTTATTGCTACTGACGGTTCCCCACGTGATAATGGATCAAGAGCTTTGTCTAAACGTGGTATTTTACCTAAGTTCAGCCAACTTGAGAAAAAACTTGCTAAAGAAATAAAGAAAGGACAGCAGTATCATTTAGCCCTTCCCATTGAAGCTGATTCTAAAGAAAATTTGTCAGACACTTTAAGCAGTATTAAACTTTCAATACTTTCTTTGCATTCAATATCAGTGAGACTAAATTTACGATCTATTAGTATCGCAAAAACTTCACAAGTTAATCACATAGGTTGGAAAGAAATATGTGAAATTCTAATTTCAACTTTTTCGGATTCTTCTACCAAAATTATCATTAGTACGGGAATAGTTCAATATCCAACGAAAGAACAACGAACTCAATTACTTGAAGAGGCACATTCTTCAGCTTTAGGAGGTCATAAAGGTGTTACAAAAACTTATCATCGAATTCGTCAGAATTATTATTGGGAGAATATGAAAATTGATATTCAGAAATATATTCAGCAGTGCTTGCAATGTCAAATCAAAAAATTAGTTCGCGTAAAAACTAAAAATCCCATGATAATAACGGACACGCCTGGAACTGCATTCGAAAAAATTTCAATGGACATAGTTGGCCCACTTCCACAAACAACATTAGGCAACGTAAATATCTTAACTATTCAAGATAATTTTACAAAATATGCTTTAGCTCTAGCGATTCCAGATGCGAAAGCTTCAACAGTAGCCGATATTTTTGTTAAAAAATTTATATGCATTTACGGTTCCCCAAAAGCAGTTTTGACTGACCAAGGTTCAAATTTTTTAAGCAATTTAATGAGAAGAATGGCAAAACGTTTTCGAATTAAGCAATTTAAAACAACAGCATTCCATCCACATCAAATGGGTCTCTTGAAAGATCACATCACGTGTTAGCTGAATACCTCAAACAATTTGTTTCAAAAAATTCCGAATGGGACGATTGGCTTGAATTAGCCATGTTTTCTTATAATACAAGTGTCCACGAAGGTACAAAATGTACGCCCTATGAATTAGTTTTCGGTAAATTAGCTCGTCAACCATCAAATGAACCACTATCAAAGCAAGAAAAATTGCAAACTTATGACGATTACCTAACGAATTTTATAACAAAATTATATGAAATTAGAACTCAAGCGAGACAAAATTTAATTGCGGCTAAAGAAAAGTCAAAACTATATCATGATCGAAAAGTTAATCCATTAGAAATCAACACTGGAGACAACGTCTTTTTATTAATTGGAAAAGAACCTAAGAAAAAATTTGATGATCAATATAAAGGGCCTTATGAAGTCCTAGAAATATTAGGAAAAGGAAACATCAAAATTAACATAAAAGGCAAACCTACAGTAGTACACGTCAATAGACTTAAACGTTCACACATAAAATGTCAAACCGTTAATAATTAAACGACAAGCCCTTATCATTTTAATTTCAGATGGATCCCATCCACTGTCAGCGTATAGACTCTCTTATCTTCGTTTTTATGCATCAAATTGATCTGCTCATGTTATGACCATATTTATTTCATACTGAAATTTTCGAAAGAAATGACAGTGATATTCCTAAATGGGCACAAAACCTCAGAAGCATAGAAACAACTAGGGATATAATCCTCAAAATTAAAACCAGAGGACCAAAAGCCTATGAAAAGTTGATTTTAAGTCTTCAACTATCGGATCACGGAGTATTAGCCGACGTACTGAAATATATGCAATAAAATATTTATTTCAGACAATGGATCCAATCCACCGCAAACGAATCAAGGCTCTTTTTTTGACGTATTCGCTTATTCAGTCGACATGATTATTCTCTGGCCATATTTAATTCAAACTGGAATTTTTAATCACGATGATTGCAACATTCCTGAATGGAGTAAGGATCTTGCTAACCCATTCACAATTAGAGATATTATGTTAACAATTAAAACAAGAGGACCACACGCATACAAAAATCTCATCCTCGCCTTGCGCCTATCAGGTCATGTTTTACTGGCCGACGTTCGAGCTCTGATAAAATAGGTATCTCGTTCCTTATACAAAAAAAAAATCATCACTCTAGAATATATTATGCATGGCAATAAATAAAAAGAAATATATATAAATCACGTTCATAATAAACCAATAATGACGTAATTAAAAGTATCCATGAATAGAACAAGTCGCTAATTTGGAACCTCCTTTTTCCATAAATGGATTTACGAGGCTTCCTTTTGGCTCTGTTCACTGCATACTTACATTATACAACAACAATCCATGCCATCGTGGGATACGATTGTGGCCCGAACCAACTGAATATAACAACCGTGTCTTTATTAGAGGTAGGAGGATGTGATATACCTGCACCCAAATTAAACATCGAGTCGTTAAACATACAATTACTGCAAATAACCGATTATAGCAATACAAAAGTCATACAATGTAAAGTAGAAGTAAAACGGCAAGTAAAATATTGTGGAATGCATTCTCACGTAGCGTCAGTAGCTAATGGGTACAAAGAATATATACACGAAGTATCATATGAACAATGTGACTTAATGCATAAAACGGGAGTATTAACAGTTGGGGACAAAAAGCAAATTTTCGGGTTAAGTTCAAACAACTCTTTTTCACATACCCTAATGATAGAAGGTACCACTACTAATTGGGGAAAATGTTCGGGTACTACATTCTCAGACCCTTTCGGCACTTGGGATTACGTTGTTGTCGAAGCAACTTATACAATTTCATTACGGGATTATTACGCTACTATTAATTTAAATGATGATAAGATTCACTTAAGTTCAGGTGTAGCATGTACAGTCTCAGACACCACTTGTATCGATGTAGAAGGAGGCCAAACCTTTTGGAACCCATTACCGACTGAAACATGCAATTTCAAAAAATTCGAATTATTATACTCTGGCTTAGCAAACAAAACTTACGACAACATTACAAGAAACGAAATCTTATATTCCCTAGTAACAGATGATATAACATTTGTATTGGCATTCAAGTCATTGATGCCTGTATGCAATATCTTGCTAATGAGAACTGAGCACCCAAAACTATTAATCTATGAAAATGATCAAGGCCTATCTGTTTTTGAAAATCAGAAAATCGCAGTAAAAAACATGGATATTTTTACATATGTAAATTCCAAATTTGTTTACGTTGAAAGACACATCCGTACCGAAGTAAAACAACTTTATCGGGATGTTTTAACTGAAAAATGCAAACTCGAACAACAAGTATTATTATTATGGCAGTAGTAGCCGGAGAAGTAGTCCATATAGTTCAATGTGTTCAAGCCGAAGTCGTTTTTCGTGAAACCAAGGAATGTTATATGCAACTTCCAGTATTCAAAGGAAATCGAACATTTTTTCTAACTCCACGGATCCATATTATTTCAAATACAGGTACTCAAATAAGTTGTAACACATTTGTTCCATCAATGTATTTCTTTGGTGAGAAATGGTTTAAAATGTTACCCAATCCTATTGAAGGGCCAACACCAAATGTCATGATGCCTAAAACACAACCCACGTGGGAATACACAAACCCCTCATCTTTGGCTACAAGTGGCATATATTCACAAGCCGATCTAGACAAATTAAGAGATTATATTATGTTTCATGCAGAGAAACCTATGGTCTTAAATACCTTAGCTAGGGGAGTGATGGGACAACCCACAAATAATCAAGGCATCTCAATATTTAACCTGCTAGATGAAGATACAATCGATAGGATCGCCCAATCTGCATGGGGAAAATTCTGGACTATTTTTACAAACTTTGGTACAGCTAGCGCAGGGTTAATAGGAATAATAATAATCTTCAGAGGAATTAAACTAATTGCCGATACGTTAATTCACGGTTATACTCTACATAAAATATTCGGCTGGTCACTATATCTCTTAGGAGCCTTTTGGGACTCTGTTACTACTTTATTATTACATCTAGGAAAGCGACCACCTGCTGACGGACCCAATAACATAGACTCACAGGCGCCTATAGCATCGGCACCTCACGCACACATAGAAGCGCAGAACACTCCATTGAACAGCACTCGATATCTTGACTCAAATACAGGTAAAGAAGAAGCCATCCCACTCACTACAGACGCTACTCTATATCCTCATTCACAACTCAAGGAAGCTCGTAGTACAATTAACTACTCTATTCAACTTTAAACCTTCTTCAGCATGTCGCATGAATCCTATACAACTCTTTTAAATAAATTTCTTCAACAAAAAGGAGAACCTCCTCTAGAATACAAGTTATCAATTGCTTTAGATTCCAACAATGAATATCATATTCGAGTCCAATTACAGTATCAAATGTATATAGTTATTAGTACTGGGAAAGATGAAGATTTAGTCAAACAAAATGCAGCACGAAGTCTATTAATGGCGGTGACAGATGGTACAGAATATAAATTATAACAATTTCGACCATCTTTCAGTAGCGAAATATGTGAAAAATTGCAAAGACTATGTGCACGACGCAATCTTCCACATCCTCAATTTACTACATTACATATTAGAACATCAACTGAAAACTTTACTTGGATAGCAATTTGTACTGTCCAAAATATTAAACAAACAGGAATGGCTGACACACTTAAAGAAGCGAAAAACTTCGCTGCTATAAAAGTAATTCATTTAATATGAAACAGAGGTCTCCTTAATTCAACTTACGAAGAAATTATAGCAAACTCACTTCAAAACTTTCATATTTCTGTGCATGACTCTTCTATGAATCTTTCAAATATTCCTGCAAACAACTCTATGAATTCTCTACAAAACAACCCCACTCTTACTCCTGAAACACCTACTACATATACTTCTATAGACACTGTAGACCGTTCTACAGATACTAATTGCACAAAAAGAAGAAAGCTAGGCAGAATTCCAAAATCCTGTTCTCCAACTAAACATTTTTATGTATCACATGATAAACCAGGCCCATGTGGAAAAAGTTATAAAAAATGTTGTAAATGTGGATTCAGACCTCAAAATCAATATCATAAACGTTAATTAAAATTCCGTACTTCAGGAACACAACTTCAATGGAGCAATATTACGAAGAACCTACCCACATCCCAAGAAATCCAAGGAAATTAACCAGATGTAACTCCATGGGCATTCTAAATCACGTAGAAATTCTCAAGAATTTCATTATCAAATATGGATTACCATTGCCACAAATAATAACCTATCCAGATCAACATTCGCGATCGCATTCGTTCTTTCTCGCGCAAGCCTCTACTTTAGAACACCTTGTAATTCAAAGCGGAAAAACAAAAGAATTAGCCAGAAATAAAGCAGCATTAGGGCTTCTCAAATTGTTGATACAATGTTACGATCTTTGTGATAAAGATGACACAGAAACATACCAAAAAAAAAATTAAGACAAAAGATCAAGAAGTTCAAACTGATCCCAGACCCAAATTGGTTCCATGGGAAAATTCTTGTAAATACTGCAATACACAAGTACATTCCACAAAAGAATGTCTTAGAAATATCACCAGAAAAATTGATAAGACAACACAAATCCCGCCCCCTACTCCGTTACGAAATCCTCAAATTTTCAATCGACTTCTTCGCCCTTTCTCTAAACGAACTCCTAGAACTAAAAGCACACAATTATAAAAACCTTCTTTCACACTAACTTTTGTTTTCTTTTTACAGGCTTCCGAGAAGCAAAATGAATTCAAAACTCCAACTTTCACCTGGTATCTTCTTGATATTATTCCTAGTAATTCCATCTGATGCAACAACCTCGTACATCGACTCTCTTTTTTCGCACTCATTAGGTGTTTACCTCGAGCCTATTATTGATATCCAAATCCTTTCCGAAGAATATCATTTTTTGTCTTATTTAGACATATTCGAATTATATAATTTCAAACACCAGATAATCGAGAACTACATCAAACTCATTATAGGATGTACACAAAAATCTGACGTTTGCAATACGAGTAGTCATAAAATTGATATCCAATCAATAACTTATTTTCTTCAGGAAATATCGTCAATTTCTAATCAAACGTATAATATTAATAGTTCATCGTCGAAAAATGATCCATTTTTAGACAAAGTTCAGAACTCATTTCAAAAATTAGAAGACAACCAAGAAATTTCTCTTTATTCACCCGAAGATAATTTATTTCTAATCCCTACTTTGATCACTTCGAAACTGAAAATTTTTTCTAAAATCATCTCAAGAGTCGAAGACTTTAACGAACAAGTCGGTTTTAACGCCAAGTTCAATAGCCCTGCTTTCGAAAATCTAACAAAAGATCTAGAAGAGATTATCGACTCCTATACCTCTCTTTTACAACACCTTTTAGAAGCCCTCACGCATACAGTTACAAATTTATGGCACCCTCTACTCTTTCCCGACTCTTTCCTTAATTTTAAACTGAACCTCTCGACTTCCTTTTTCTTTAACATTCTTCCATTTTCAAAAATTAAACATTTCACAGTTAAAAACTATTTAATTTTTATGTTAACTATTCCTATACCTTCTTCAGATAATTTCCATCTATTCAAGCTGCATGCATTTCCTATATTTGTTGACGCTAATGACAAACACACTCTGTCAATTCATCATAAACCTCAAATTTCTTATCTGGCCCTTTCATCAGATAATAAAAACTATTTCTTAGCAGACGACCTGTTTATTAAATCATGTTATCAAACTGATATTGGAAATTTTTGCCATGTCAATTATCCAATATTCAACACTGAAGAAAATCCTATCTGTGAAACAACCATTATCACTCAGGCCAAACCTTATAAATGTCAATTCGTTGTAATTATCAACAAATATTATTTCTGGAGTCCATTACAAGCTCATTATGACTGGCTCTATTCAACCTTTTTCCCCAAGCGATTTCAATTATATACTGTCCTGAGGAACCAAATGTTTTTATTGATATTAAAAACACGGGAATAATACAAATAGATCCAGACTGTAAACTAAACCCTGTAATAACATCTTACCATTCTAATCAAAATTTGAAAATATTGGATTCTTCAATTCCAATACAAAAATCAACCCTTTCACTTTCTTCCATCAGCACCTTGCTATATAATTATTCTATCCAACAACCTCATTTACTAAAAAGAATACTTTCTCATTTTGAAAATAGGGAAGACATGCCACTATCCCTCCTTGAAGACGAAATATTTATCCTAGAAAAACTTTCTAAAACTCCACAATTTTTCCAAAATGATGAAACGTTAAATATTCCAAATCAAGGAATTTTATTAATTCTAACAATGACAATGTTATTTACAATAATTCTACTTGGATTACAGATTTTCAAAATTGGAAAAATTAATAAAAACTTCAAAAGTCAAAAACCAATTATGACTGAAATAAAACACACAACTCCATTAAGTTTAATGGACAAGCCTTTACTTGACGAAATCAAATTTCAGTTTTAAAAGAAAATTTTGATTCACAACTGCATGATAATATACGAAATTAATATTAAAACAAATTAGATATAACAACAACAACAACAAATCTGCCCGCTTCGCGGGCACATCCTCATGGCGTGCTTCGCGCGCGGCTCGCTTCGCTCGCAAGTTTGAGCGCGCCTAGGGCGCGCAACTGTTGGATCTCGCGCTTCGCGCTCGATCATATATTTATCTCGCGCTTTACGCTCGGCTCCTCTAGATTTTTGAACTTCGTGTTCGACTTCGATGAAAAGAAAAAGTTTGTTTGCAAATCTTATAAAATTATCAAAACCTCTACTATATTAAGTGATTGTTAAATTTGTTTTTATTTTAGACTGAAAAGGAACTTTATTTACTCAAGGTTATATCGACCTTAAGGAACACATTCTCATCCAGACACTCGCGCTTCGCGCTCGATATTTGATTTGAAAATCATTTGAACCGTATGATAGAAACAAAAAAGTTTGAGCGCACTTACGGCGTGCGATGTGGTAAATACACTGAGCGCGCACTTTGTGCTTCGTGTTATATGTTCTTCATATACAAATTACTAAATTGGTATTTGATTTCAAATGAAAAGTAATGATATAATTCAGGCGACAAATTTTATTAGTTAACATTTTATTTTAGCTTGTGCCGTTTATCAAAAAAGTTAATTTTTTCATTTTGAATATATTCTTACCACAAAAATTGATTACGGGTTTGTGAGTCTTTTTTGAATGCACAATTTTCGTTCATTTATATGTTTTCGTACCTTGCATTGTTTTTTCAAAAATTTGATTTTTTTTACTGTCAATGTTATTTTCACGAATAAAACAAAAACCACGCATCCTATCGAAACATGAGTCAGAATAAATTTGTACCTCTTCCTTGGATGAACAAATTTTGTTTCGGTCATTTTTTCGTAGCTGGTAATATTAGTCTGAAAATTTGATTTTTCTATTTTCAATGCTGTTTTTTACGAATAAAACAAAAACTGCGCGTCATATCAAAAAGTGAATGATAAGAAATTTGTAGATCTTTTTTAGGTGCACAATTTTGGTGAGATGATCTTTTCTGGTATCTTGCATAGTTTGACAGCAAAATGGCTTTTTTGATTTTTCATTAATTTTTTGTGCGATCAAAATTTGAATTTTTTATTTTTCAAAAAATTCAAAAAGTTGTTATGAAAATATTATAGGGTGTTCAAAAAGCAACGTTTTTCTTTTCTTGACTTTTTTTCATACCGTGCGTTTTTCGGCTTAAAATGTTCATTTTCGTTTGTTTTTTGGAATTTTGAAAATGCTATAACTCCAGTAATTTTTTTTTATCACGAAAAGTCATAAGAATATTTTGTTCGTTATTTTGCGTACTACTAATAACCGTGCATAGAATTTTCAAATCTTCAATAAAAGTGGTCTCAAAAATTTTCAAAATGTGCTCACTTTTTGGATTTTTATCCAAAATAGCTGGTTAACGAACTCCTTCTCTATTTTTCGGCCAGAAAAAAGTGTGCCAAAGCTCAATCAAATCTGATCATTTTTTCGAAAGTTATCGTGGCTACAAACAGACAGACAGACAGACAGACTACAGACAGACACCTTGGTAAAAATCGTTTTTTCTAGCTCAGGGGGTCTCAAAACGTGGAGATTTGATGAAAACAGACTATGTCAAATTTTACATAAAACCGATACCTTCTCATTAGAATGAGAATGTAACTAGAAAAATCTATAAAAATGTTTCAAAAAAATATATAAATGAAAAACACAAAAAAAATGCATGAAAATAAAATCTTTATTAAAATAGTCTATTGTAAGTTTTTGTTTTCTTTGTTTTATAATAATTTATATTAATAACAAAATTACTATTGCATATAATTTAGTCGTAACTATGTATAATATCACACTTTTAACACTTTTTAGTAATTATATTTACACTATTAACAAAATTTACTACTAAGTATAATTTAAAATTTACAATAACTTAAATTCTATCAGTCTTCGGAATCACTCAATTCATGATACTGAAATAAAAAGAAAAATCGGATATTAGACGAATATAATAATAAACAAACAAACAAAATTAATCCTTAATTATCATATTACCTCACCTCCACAATCTCATTGTTTCTTATCCCGTATCTCCCCTCTTTGAAAAGGAAAGCACTATCCAAATCCATACTTTTAAATTTCGCCTGCAAAATTCTTTTATTCTGCTCAATACCTGGCCTATTTATCATTAGCCACTCCCAAGGCATTAAGATCGTCACCCCCTTCAAGGAAACTTCTCGATCTACTCGAGATAGTTTCCACGTTGCGTTTTCACCAGTCCATTTTTGTTCAGATATACCAATCTAAAATTGCAATCAAAATATAATCAAAATTTTCGTCCCTTATCTATGGACTTATGTAAATGAACACTAATAAATACTTTTATTTCAAACTTACCCTAGTAACCTCTAAATTTTTGTATTCACATCGCATTCCACCTGACGTAAACGCTATTTCATTTTCCTTATTTTTACATTCTCATTCTAATGAGAAGGTATTGGTTTTATGTAAAATTTCACATAGTCGGTTTTCATCAAATCTCCACGTTTTGAGACCCCCTGAGCTAGAAAAAAAGATTTTTACCAAGGTGTCTGTCTGTAGTCTGTAGTCTGTCTGTCTGTAGCCACGATAACTTTCGAAAAAATGATCAGATTTGATTGAGCTTTGGCACACTTTTTTATGGCCGAAAAATAGAGAACGAGTTCGTTAACCAGCTATTTTGGATGAAAATCCAAAAAGTGAGCACATTTTGAAAATTTTTGAGACCACTTTTTTTGAAGAATTGAAAATTCTATGTACAGTTATTAGTAGTACGCAAAATGAAGAACAAAATATTCTTATGACTTTTCGTGATAACAAAAAAATTACTGGAGTTATAGCATTTTCAAAATTCCAAAAAACAAACGAAAATTAACATTTTAAGCCGAAAAACGCACGATATGAAAAAAGTCAAGAGGAGAAAAACGTTGATTTCTGAACACCCTATAATATTTTCATAATAACTTTTTGAATTTTTTGAAAAATAAAAAATTCAAATTTTGATCGCACAAAAAATTAATGAAAAATCGAAAAAGCCATTTTGCTGTCAAAGTATGCAAGATACCAGAGAAGATCATCTCACCGAAATTGTGCACCTAAAAAAGATCTACAAATTCCTTATCATTCACTTTTTGATATGACGCGTAGTTTTTGTTTTATTCGTAAAAAACAGCATTGAAAATAGAAAAATCAAATTTTCAGACGAATATTACCAGCTACGAAAAAATGACAGCAACAAAATTTGTTCATCCAAGGAAGAGGTACAAATTTATTGTGACTCATGTTTCGATAGGATGCGTGGTTTTTGTTTTATTCGTGAAAATAACATTGACAGTAAAAAAAATCAAATTTTTGAAAAAACAATGCAAGGTACGAAAACATATAAATGAACAAAAATTGCGCATTCAAAAAAGACTTACAAACCCGTAATCAATTTTTGTGTTAAGAATATATTAAAAATGAAAAAATTAACTTTTTTGATGAACGGCACAAGCTAAAATAAAATGTTAACTAATAAAATTTGTCGCCTGAATTATATCATTACTTTTCATTTGAAATCAAATACAAATTTAGTAATTTGTATATGAAGAACATATAACACGAAGCACAAAGTGCGCGCTCAGTGTATTTACCAAATCGTACGCCGTAAGTGCGCTCAAACTTTTTTGTTTCTATCATACGGTGCACAGAACCGAGCGTGGAACGCAAGGTTCAAATGATTTTCAAATCAAATATCGAGCGCGAAGCGCGAGTGTCTGGATAAGAATGTGTTTCTTAAGGTCGATAGAACCTTGAGTAAATAAAGTTCCTTTTCAGTCTAAAATAAAAACAAATTAACAAACACTTAATATGTAGAGGTTTTAATAATTTTATAATATTTGCAAACAAACTTTTTCTTTTCATCGAATTCGAACACGAAGTTCAAAAATCTAGAGGAGCCGAGCGCGTAGCGCGAGGTGAATACATAATCGAGCGCGAAGCGCGAGATAAATATATGATCGAGCGCGAAGCGCGAGATCCAACAGTCGCGCGCCCTGGGTGCGCTCAAACATGCGAGCGCAGCGAGCCGCGCGCGAAGCGCGCGATGAGAAATTTTTTTTAATCTTCTTTACAAGAGGCGCTGAATAATCACTCACTGTCATTCTTCTAGCACTTTTCCATTCAAGCGGAATTTTAACAATTGATTCTCCTAAGCGCATAGATAAATCTTTTTTAACTTTTCTCTGACCATTATTTAACCAGCGAATTAATCTTGTATCCTGAAGCTGTAATTAATAAAGGTTAAGAACAAATTCTCCATTTGTTAAGTAATAATATCAGAGTATTTAAAAATTTCTTACTTCCTCTAGTTTTCCTTCCTTCAAGTGATAAAATTTCTTATCAAGATGTAAAGCACCATCTTTTCCATGTCTTTTAAACTGACTCCTAATTTTGTCCATCAATTTTATTTTTTTCTTCGAGTCCAATTTTTTCCACTCTTCTGAAAATTCCGTAGCTCCGGAAGCTACGATTATGGTTCTTTAAAAGCAACCAATCCCGACGCAACTGGAACGTGTACG
>CAKNYM010036551.1:3675-17677 GCA_932195095.1 Andricus curvator | reverse complement strand
TTTTTTTAACAAAAATGGAAAAATTAAATTTCCAGTAAAAAAACAAATCTTCATAAAAAAACATGAATTTTTAAACAAATAGTTTAATTGTCAACTCCAAAAGATAAGTTTTCAACCAAAAATGGAAAAGTTAAATTTTCATTAAAAAAATGAATTTTCATCAAAATACTTGAATTTTTAAACAAATAGTTTGATTGTCAACTCCAAAAGACAAGTTTTCAACAAAAAATGAAAAAGTTAAATTTTCAGTAAAAACACTAATTTTCATCAAAATATTGAATTTTTAAACAAATAGTTGAACTTTCATCTAAACAAAAAATTAAGTTTCAACCAAAAATGGAAAAATTAATTTTCCAGTAAAAACTAATTTTCATTAAAATACTTGAATTTTTAAACAAATAGTTGAATTTTCATCAAAACAAAAATTAATTTCGAACCAAAAATGGAAAAATTAAATTTTCAGTGAAAATAGACGAAGTTTCATTAAAATACATGAATTTTCAAACAAATAGTTTGATTTTCACCTAAAAAAAAAGAAATAATAATTTTTTTAACAAAAATGGAAAAATTAAATTTCCAGTAAAAAAACAAACCTACATAAAAAAACATGAATTTTTAAACAAATAGTTTAATTGTCAACTCCAAACGATAAGTTTTCAATCAAAAATGGAAAAGTTAAATTTTCATTAAAAAACGATTTTTCATCAAAATACTTGAATTTTTAAACAAATAGTTGAATTTTAATCTGAAAAAAAAGAAATAATAAATTTTTTAACAAAAATGGAAGAATTAAATTTCCAGTAACAAAAAAAACGAATTTTCATAAAAAAAACATGAATTTTTAAACAAATAGTTTAATTGTCAACTCCAAAAGATAAGTTTTCAACCAAAAATGGAAAAATTAAATTTCCAGTAAGAAACGATTTTTTATCAATATACACGAATTTTCAACTCTAAAAAATAACTTTTTAAATGGAAAAGTTAAATTTTCAGTATAGAAACACGAATTTTTAAACAAATACATAGTTAAATTTGCAACTCGAAAAGATAAATTTTTAACCAAAAGTGGAAAAGTTAAATTTTCACTAAAAATAGACGAAGTTTTATCAAAATAATGAATTTTCAAACAAATAATTTGATTTTCACCTAAAAAAAAAAGAAATAATAAATTTTTTAACAAAAATGCAAAAATTAAATTTCCAGTAAAAAAACGAATTTTCATAAAAAAACATGAATTTTTTAACAAATAGTTTGATTGTCAACTCCAGAAGATAAGTTCTCAACCAAAAATGGAAAAGTTAAATTTTCAGTAAAAAAATAATTTTCATTAAAATACTTGAATTTTTAAACAAATAGTGGAATTTTCATCCAAAAAAAAATTAATTTCGAACCAAAAATCGAAACATTAAATTTTCAGTGAAAATAGACGAAGTTTCATGAAAATACATGAATTTTCAAACAAATAGTTTAATTTACACCCAAAAAAAAAAAAAATAATTTTTTTTTAACAAAAATTGAAAAATTAAATTTCCAGTAAAAAAACAAATCTTCATAAAAAAAACATGAATTTTTAAACAAATAGTTTAATTGTCAACTCCAAAAGATAAGTTTTCAATCAAAAATGGAAAAGTTAAATTTTCATTAAAATACGAATTTTCATCAAAATACTTGAATTTTTAAACAAATAGTTGAATTTTAATCTGAAAGAAAAGAAATAATAAATTTTTTAACAAAAATGGAAAAATTAAATTTCCAGTAAAAAAAACGAATTTTCATAAAAAAACATGAATTTTTAAACAAATAGTTTAATTTTCAACTCCAAAAGATAAGTTCTCAACCAAAAATGGAAAAGTTAAATTTTCAGTAAAAAAACTAATTTTCATTAAAATACTTTAATTTTTAAACAAATAGTTGAACTTTCATCTAAACAAAAAATAAAGTTTCAACCAAAAATGGAAAAATTAAATTTCCAGTAAAAACTAATTTTTATCAATATACATGAATTTTCAATTCTGAAAAATAAGTTTTCAAATGGAAAAGTTAAATTTTCAGTAAAAAACGAATTTTCATAAAAAAACATGAATTTTTAAACAAATAGTTTAATTTTCAACTCCAAAAGATAAGTTCTCAACCAAAAATGGAAAAGTTAAATTTTCAGTAAAAAAACTAATTTTCATTAAAATACTTGAATTTTTAAACAAATAGTTGAATTTTCATCCAAAAAAAAATTAATTTCGAACCAAAAATGGAAAAATTAAATTTCCAGTGCAAATAGACGAAGTTTCATGAAAATACATGAATTTTCAAACAAATAATTTAATTTTCACCTAAAAAAAAGAAATAATTTTTTTTTAACAAAAATGGAAAAATTAAATTTCCAGTAAAAAAACAAATCTTCATAAACAAAACATGAATTTTTAAACAAATAGTTTAATTTTCAACTCCAAAAGATAAGTTTTCAATCAAAAATGGAAAAGTTAAATTTTCATTAAAAAACGAATTTTCATCAAAATACTGGAATTTTTAAACAAATAGTTGAATTTTAATCTGAAAAACAAGAAATAATAATTTTTTTAACCAAAAATCGAAGAATTAAATTTCCAGTAAAAAAAACGAATTTTCATAAAAATACATGAATTTTTAAACAAATAGTTTGATTGTCAACTCCAAAAGACAAGTTTTCAACAAAAAATGAAAAAGTTAAATTTTCAGTAAAAAAACTAATTTTCATCAAAATACTTTAATTTTTAAACAAATAGTTGAACTTTCATCTAAACAAAAAATAAAGTTTCAACCAAAAATGGAAAAATTAAATTTCCAGTAAAAACTAATTTTTATCAATATACATGAATTTTCAACTCTGAAAAATAAGTTTTTAAATGGAAAAGTTAAATTTTCAGTAAAAAACGAATTTTCATCAAAATACATGAATTTTTAAACAAATAGTTGAATTTTTAACTCGAAAAGATAAATTTTCAACCAAAAATGGAAAAATTACATTTCCAGTAAAAAAAAACGAATTTTCGTCAAAATACATAAATTTTTAAACAAATAGTTGAATTTCCAACCCGAAAAGATTCAACCAAAAATTCAAAAGTTATATTTTCAGTAAAAAACGAATTTTTATCAATAAACATGAGGTTTCAACTCAAAAAAATAAATTTTTAAATGGAAAAGTCAAATTTCCAGTAAAAAAACGAATTTTCATCAAAATACATGAATGTTTAAACAAATGGTGAAATTTTCAACCCAAAAAGAGAAATTTTTAACAAAAAATGGAAGAATTAAATCTTCAGTATAAAAACACGAATTTTTATAAAAATACATGAATTTGCATATAAATAGTTGAATATTCAACTCGAAAAGATAAATTTTCAACCAAAAGTGGAAAAGTTAAATTTCCAGTGAAAAAACTAATTTTTCTCAAAATATGTGAATTTTAAACACAACCAAAAATGGAAAAGTTAACTTTGGAGTAAAAAAACAACAAATTTCCGTCAAAATAAATTAATTGGCAAACAAATAGTTCAATTTTCAACACGAAAAGAGAAATTTTCAACCAAAAATGGAAAAATTAAATTTGCAGTAAAAATAGACGAAGTTTTATAAAAATACATGAAGTTTCAAACATATAGTTTAATTTTCACACAAAAAAAAAGAAATAATAAATTTCCAACAAAAGATGGAAAAATTAAATTTCCATTAAAAAAAAAGAATTTTCATCAAAAGACATGAATTTTTAAACAAATAGTTGAATTTTCATCTAAAAAATAAAATTATTTGCCAACCAAAAATGGAAAAATTAAATTTCCAGTAAGAAACGAATTTTTATCAATATACATGAATTTTCAACTCTAAAAAATAATTTTTTAAATGGAAAAGTTAAATTTTCAGTATAGAAACACGAATTTTTAAACAAATACATAGTTAAATTTGCAACTCGAAAAGATAAATGTTTAACCAAAAGTGGAAAAGTTAAATTTTCAGTAGAAATAGACGAAGTTTTATCAAAATAATGAATTTTCAAACAAATAATTTGATTTTCACCTAAAAAAAAAAAGAAATAATAAATTTTTTAACAAAAATGAAAAAATTAAATTTCCAGTAAAAAAATCGAATTTTCATAAAAAAACATGAATTTTTAAACAAATAGTTTAATTGTCAACTCCAAAAGATAAGTTTTCAACCAAAAATGGAAAAGTTGTATGTATGTATGTATATTTAATCTCTCCCTTTTACGGGTTTGAGGGCCTCCGCTCCCTGTACATATATTTACATTCCATCCTTAATCTAACTTAACCGCTGTTTATATTCTAATGCTTCGCCTTACTTAAAATAACAATACTCTTACTACTAATAATTGTTAAACTTTAAAATGAGCGATATTCCAGGGCTTCCGTTTCCTCTTACCATAAAATACATTTTCAACGATTTCAAAGGTTTACTTTCTGCTATTTAATTTCCTTTAATAGGATTACCCGTTTGGCTCTGCCCTGTTCCCTTGCTTTCTCTTATTTCTTCCAATTTCTTCATCCACGTCACTCCCTGTCCATTACCATCCAAAATCCATCTCACACACTCATCCACACTCAACTGTCCATCTTTCTCTCCTGTACACCTCTCTAACACATGTGCCCATGACTCCATTTCGTATCCACATACTCTGCACAGATTGTCCTCTTCAGCCATCCAATATCGACAAGCTATCACTCCTTCTCCCATTCTAAACAGTACCACCCTATTCCATTTGTCTTCCTTTTTTATTTTTTGCAAATATTCTGGTTCCGTTAACCCTTTGACCATCATACACCATCTATTGTTCCTCGATCCATAATCTTTCTCTATCTCTCTTCTCCTTGTCTTACTAATAACTCTAATTCTATGCTCTGCCAATCCTGAACCCCTTCTTGTATATCACAAACCCTCCTCATTTTTTTCCTTTCTTCCTCCCATTGCGAATTTCCCAAATTGCCTCTCGTCTCCTTGTTCCGAACTTCGTCCAAGCATACTTGTGCTATTCTGCTCCCCTCTCCCCTTTTCAACTTCTCTTCAAACCTCCAGGCTCTCTTAATTTGTCTAGTTACTATTTTTTCCCTTCTTAATTCTTCCCTTAACATGTAATCTGGGCAACTCGAACTAACCCCCATTACCCATCTCAGAAATCTCTCATGCATGCTTTCCACTTTCCTATGTTCCTTCCATCCCCAGACCTCCACTCCATAACACAACACCGCCCAAACCAACGCATCAAACAACCAAACCCTCATTCTCCAATCGTCATTGAACCTTCTCTTTCCTATACCCCATACTTGGCCCATTACTTTACTCGCACAATCGATTCTTTTCCTCAACTGCACCTCGTTTCCCCCTCCTGCCTCAAACCAAAAACCTAAATAACAGAATTCCTCCACACTTTCCACTGTTTGTCCGTTCATCTTCCAAACGTAACCTATTTTGGTCTTTCTAGTCCTGAAGCACATCACCTTGGTCTTCCCAACGTTCACCGTCAGTTCTTGTGTTCCCACATACTCTTCGGAAATTGTCATCATTAGGTTCATCCCCCTCTCATCGTCTGCTAACAGCACTACGTCGTCTGCGTATGCTAGAGAGTATAGTTTGCTATTACCCAAAATCGTTCCCCCTTTGCCTTTCTCCTTTAGCTTCTCCTTTAAGTCTACCAGCAGCATATTAAAGAGTAGCGGACTCAACAGGCACCCTTGCCTTAGACCTCTTCCTGTCTAGAACACCTCCCCCCCCTCTCTTCACCCTAATCCTGGTTTCAGTAGAAATTTCCTTTATCCTCTCCACTAACCCTTTCTCTATTCCCCTCTCTTTCAATGCCTGCCATAGCACTTTTCTATTCACTGAGTCAAAGGCTGCTTTAAAGTCTTCGAACAAGGCGACTAATTTCCCTCTTTTCCTCCCTAAATTTCTGTTAACCAAGTAGTTGAGTACGTACATGTTATCTATTGTCCCCATCCCTTTTCTAAATCCCGTCTGATTGTTTGGGATACTTTGTTTCTCTTCTGTCTGGCTCTCTAACCTTTTTCTTAGAATTTCTGCGTATATTTTATAACTCACTGGCATGAGAGTGATCCCTCTGTACTCCTCTACCTTCTTGCCCTCCCCTTTCTTGACAAGCGGTACCACCAGCCCTGTCATCCACTACTCCGGCCACCCTTCTCCTTTCCCTAACCCCTTCTCCCCCATACTTTACCGCTTCGTTCTCCATACCATCCACTCCTGTAGCCTTGTTTCTTTTTAGTCTATCTATCGCCTCATCCACTTCTTCTCTTGTTATTCCGTTCCCTTCCTCCATTTATCCTTGGACTATGCTTCTATTTTCCCCTTTGATCCTATTTTGTTCTCCCCCTAACAGACCCCTGAAATAATCCGTCCACTCATCCATTTCTATTTCTTCATTCACGCCCTTCCTTCCTCCTCTTTGCCTATTTATCACATCCCAGACCCTACCTTCTTTGATCGCTTTTTCTACATCTTCCTTATATTTTTCTTTTCCCCTCGTCCCACCAGCCTCTCTTTCCCTCTTCTCTTCCTTCTTTTGTACCTATCTCATCCCTTACCTTCTCAATCGACCCTTTCAACCTTTCAATTAACGAGTCTACTCCCTCCTCTTTTTCATACCTAACATTATCTTTTTCCATTTTTTGTTTAAACTCTTTTAATTTATCTTCCCCCCAGCCTCCCATTTTCGTGTTCCTTTCTCCCCCTCTTTCCTTTCTCCCTCTGCCACGCTTTCGGACGCCACCTTTCAGTGTAGCTATTACTGGGAAGTGCTCGGACCCTATCTCATTCCCCACGTTCATACTGCCTATCATCTTCCTCATTCTTTCTTCCGCTAGGTTGTAGTCTATTACTGTTTCTCCCTTACCTATAAATGTGATCTCTCCTTTCTCATCTCCTTGGATATTGCCATTACATATAAACCATCTTGTTTCTTCTATTACGTCTAGTAACCTCCTCCCCTCCCGGTCTATCTCCCTATGTTTGGAGGTCCTTATATAGGCCTCCTTTCCTTCATCCCACGTCCCTCCCCCTTGCTCGCCAGTCCAGGCATTCAAGTCACCTCCTATCAAAACCAACTCTTCCTTCTTTTCCTCCATCCACCTCCTTATTACTCTCCAACCTTCCTCTTCTCCTCTTCTTCTATATACACAAACCACCGCTATTTTGACTTTTCCAATTATAATCCTTCTTACCATTGTTCCATCATTTGCATCCCTGGTCTCCTCTCTTCTCCCTTCTACTGCCATTTCTTTTCTCAACCCTGAGACCATGCCGCCCATCCCTCTACCTTTAACGTGTTCCTTTCTTGCTTCTTGCATTGTCCACACATAACCTTTAGGTAACATCCTTTTCATCCCCTTGCAGTCCTTCTCATCCGCCCAGGTTTCACTCAACATAATGACATCCCACTAATCTAACTCCCGCCAAAATCCTTCATTCTTGTTCTTCAAGCCTGACACATTCCAGAAAGCTATTTTCACATTTTTCTCTTCCCTTCCCTCACCTATCCTCCTCACTTTTCTTCCGGCTTGCAGTTTGGAAACCCCTCTGTTTGATCTTTAAACTCTTTTGCATCTTCCTTTCTTCTACCGTTCTCAACTCTTTTTCCCTTTTTCCTTATTTCTTCTAATTCTTCGTCCCAAAACCATATCTCCCCATTTATCCATAATCGGTCTATCCGTCAAAATAAATTAATTGCCAAACAAATAGTTCAATTTTCAACATGAAAAGAGAAATTTTCAACCAAAAATGGAAAAATTAAATTTTCAGTAAAAATAGACGAAGTTTTATAAAAATACATGAATTTTCCGAGGGGCGTCTCACTCAAAAAATCACGGCTTATTTCGTCAGAAATCAGATGGTAATCTGTAAGGATTCCGGTAAGGCAATGTATGCCGTAAAAATCAATGTAGGAAATCATCAGTGAAGGCACAAATTCGTGAAATCGTTTGAAAACGAAAAATTCGTACGAGTCCGATGGTTTTTGATGAAATCGTCAAGTATTCGTAGCAGTCCGTAAGGACTTCGAGTGGAACCGCAGGGAATCATTGGGATTCATGCTTGAATTCGTAGGGAATTCGAGGGAATTCCCGGCAACGACCGCGCGACCGGACAAATCTCGGACCTGCGCAGTATGCATGGTTATAAAATTTGATAATTGGCTTGATGAAATTAAATACTTAGAAGGCCTAAATCAAAATAATCTTGGTAAAAATAATATAAAATATATTATTCTTAATCATTTTTACGGAAAAGTTACTCTTGTAGAAGGGTCAAAAACGGAAAATAAGTTTCTTATCATTTAAATTTAAATGTTATATATTTTAAATGATCATTATCCATTTTATTAAATATAAATTTTTATCAGATGTTCGCCACAGAATTTCCTTCAGACACCCCCCCCCCCCCCTTTACAACAGTTCCGTAACATTTTTTGTATTATGTTTGAAAACATAATAGAGGTTTTCTAAATAAAAAAAAGGTTGTTTGAGATGAAGTGTTGTATAGAAATAAATAAAATAACATTTTGATGTAACACTGAATGCTTTTACAATTTTTTTTCAGTCAAAAATATTGAAATTACTTAAAAGAAAAGACGTATTATCTGTTTGTTTTTAAACTTATATAAATATAAATTTTATAAGATTTTTGAAAAAATTAAAAAATATTTTTGAATATTTCAGATGTGTTAAAAATGAATCTATAGGTTAAAAAAAATTATTTTACAGGATTCTAAAAAATATTAGGAAAAATTCGAGCCTTTCTAAAAGATATTCAGGACATTTAGAAGATTGGAAGAAATAAAAAATCCCTTAAAGTTCATTTTTCAGAATAAAAAATCCTGAAAAATTTTCCAATAAATCTTAAGAAATTCCTTTTTTTATCCTTTCAAAATTTTCAAACCTTCTAATATTTTTGAATTATTCAAATTTGTCGTGATGTTTATTAATTCTGCAACATTTTAAAAATTGTATTAAAATCTTTCAGATTCTTCTTTGAAAATTTTAGAAATCTTTTAAAATGTCTTACAATTTTTTTAAACCTTCTCTTTAAATCAATTTTTCATAATGAAAAATTATTTTAATTTTTTCTAGGAACCTAAAGAATTTTTTTTATTTTCTAGAAACCTTGCAAAATTCCTAAAATATCTCATAAATTTTTATTATTTTTGAATCGTGCGTAAACTTCTGAGTATCTCTTACACTTACTCAAATTTGTTCTAAAATTATGTATTGTGGCAGAATTTTGCTTTTAAATCTTTTACATACTCTTTCTCAAAATTTTAGGAAATAATTTAAAATGCTTTGTATTCTTTTTCAATTTTGTCTTAGAATTCATTAAGAAAAAAATCATTTGAAATTTTCTCATGAATCTTAAGAACGAGCTTAAGAATATTTTTTCATTCTCTTGACGCCCTGTATAATTGAGTTTACCTAAAATTTTTTTAAATCCTGAGAAATTAAAAGAATTGTCTCAAAGTCTTCGATATTTTTTCTCCTCACACATTTTGCAAAATTCAAAACTTAAAATTATTCTTCTACAATTAAACCTAAACCATTTGTAGGTGATTCTAAGACCAATCTATTAAGATTATTAAATTTTCCAATTAGGAAAAGAAAACAATCCAAAATATTTAAATACATTTATAAAAAAAAAAAATTTTCCACTAAAATTCAATGCATTCTTTTTACACAAATTATTTTTTTATATTAAATGAAAGAAAAGATTTCTGACAAAAAATTGAGGTAAAACTATGTAAACTCAATTTAAAGAAATCTTAAAATTATTCATAAGCAAACCCTGCAGATTGGAAAGAATCATATGTTTAGTGTCTCTATTTAAAAATTTGTTTAAATTAAGATTGAAAAGAATTTCATTTTACTACGAATAATTTTTGCAAAATAAGCAGGAAAAATATTCATAATTAAAAAAATAAAATTTCAAAACAACCTCACTTTTCAGCTAATTAGAGACAAGAATAAAATAATCGAAAAAACAGGGAGAAAAAGGGAAAAAGTCAACCAAAAAACCAACCTCTCACTTTTTCCTTTCTCCGTCCTTCTTTATACTACAAGTGGACCAACATGTTGCGAGGTCAGTTTAAACCTCCTCATCAGGGATTATTTATAGGGAATAACTAAAGGTATGAAACATTAATATAACCTGTAAAGAAAATATTAATTAAAAATTAATTAAGTTAAATATAATCAAAATTATTAATTGAGAAATTAATTTTTTTATAGAAAAGAAAATTTTTCTATTATCTAGTCAAAGAAAATTACTTTAACCAATGAATTACTCTATCCCATACTTAATTATATCTTGAGAGGTCCCTTTTGAAATTAATAGCCTTGTTACCTTCTCTCTTTATAAATAATATCTCCATGAATTCTCTCTTTTTCTGATTTCTTTCATGATAAAGAATTTTAATATCATTCCAATTAAAGTCATGACCATGTGTAATTGTGTAACCTTATGTTTTGAAAGGACTGAGTGATATTTAGGACTTCTGCGAAAATTATTTTCATGTTTCTTTTTCCTAAATCTAAGAGCCCTTTTTGTCTGCCCTACATGAACTGCATTGCAATCTTTACAATTAATTTTGTAAATAACACATTTTTTGTCTAACGTTTCATATCTATCTTTTCCTAATTTTACAATCATATTGCTCTTAAAGGGAACTCTATAAATAGTATGTAAACCTAATTTTCCCAACAATGATTTCAAAATCTTCGAGATTTTACCAAAATATGGAAGAACAACAGTATTAAATGCATTGTAATCTTCTCTGTTTATTTTATTGTGATCATTGTTTTTGTTTTTTATATATTTTCTTCTGTTATGCGCATGTTTTTCAATGAATTCAAAAGGGTAATGGTTAAGAAAAAGAATTTGTTTACAATGTTCAATATTTTTTTCATCGAAAATTGGATGTGATAATTTAAGGGCTCTATCAATCAAATTTTTAATGATTCCTATTTTATTTTGAATAGAGTGATTTGAAAGAAAACTAAGTGTTCTACCTAAACAAATCTTTTTCCTATGCCAGTCAGTAATAATATGTCTTTCATCAGTTTTAATTAAAGTCAAATCTAGAAAATTTAATTTACCTTCAGTTTCAATCTCAACAGTAAATTGTAATCAAGGGTGTATACTATTAAGATCATTAAGAAGAGTGTTAACATTATTTTTATGTACACTAAGTACTGAATCTTCAACATATCTTGCATAAAAATTAATATTAAAATTGATTTTTTGGAAAACTTCATTCTCTAAATCCTCCATAACAATTTCAGCTAAAATAGGAGATAAAACAGATTCTATGGGAGTTTCAAACTTTTTTTTATAAAATTTATTATTAAATTTGAAATATACTGAATGAAAAACATATTTTATAGCATCAAGAAAATGTTTTTTTTTCGGAATTTTGGTATTAATTTTAATCAAATCCCAACGTTTTTGTATGGCAATTTCGACTCTTTCGTAAGGGATATTTGGAAACATAGCTATTACATCAAAAGAGACAAATATATGGTCTAAAGGTATTATCACATTTTCAATTAGTTTCAAAAAAGCATGACTATTTTTAATTGATGATTTTGAGATTTGTATTGATTTTTTAATAATTTGTCTCAATAATTGTTTCAATTCTCTAGTTGCGGAACCTATTGTTGAAATAACTGGTCGTAGAGGGTAGTCATCTATGTGACCTTTAACAAGTCCATAGGCTAATGAGAGATTAGTACTCGATATATCAATATCACATCTTTCAATATTTATTACCTGAATATTTATTAGTTCTCATTCTGTCTAAAATTTTAAAAGTCCCTTTTTGAAGCATTATGGTATGATTATTAGGAATCAATAGAAAACTATCTTCATCATTAAAGATATGAATTTTTGTTTCAATCAAACCCTCATTCAATTCCTTTTCTAACCAAATTTTTGGATTATCATTATTTAAAAAATCATTCGATAAACCCATAAATTGTGATCTAAATTCATCAATTTTATTCTCAGGTATTTTTTTAATATTTGATTCAATGTCTTTAATTATTTCACATAGTTGAATATAGTTTTTCCCCAAATTTGTTGCTAAAACCATCACCTAATCTCAAAATGTCAATAACTCTGTGTGGAATAATTACATTAGAAATATTCAGAATCCAAGGGTCTGGTTGATCATGAAAAAGAAATGAGTGAATATTTAAATGCAGTTTTTGTACATTTCCTTGTCAATTAAGAATGTTTACAAATTTTCGATCATGTTTTCTATTATCCGTAAGGGCGACTTTAATAAGTTTTGTTTCCCTTTCAAAACATTCCTTGATAATAAAGGAGTGAACGTGTTGATTTCATTTCTCAATAATTTGTTTTATTTCAACATTAAAAAATCTGCCCGCTTCGCGGGCACATTCTCATGGCGCGCTTCGCGCGCGGCTCGCTTCGCTCGCAAGTTTGAGCGCGCCCAGGGCGCGCGACTGTTGGATCTCGCGCTTCGCGCTCGATCATATATTTATCTCGCGCTTCGCGCTCGATTATGTGTTCACCTCGCGCTACGCGCTCGGGCGTATTTGCATCGCGCTTTACGCTAGGCTCCTCTAGATTTTTGCACTTCGTGTTCGACTTCGATGAAAAGAAAAAGTTTGTTTGCAAATATTATAAAATTATCAAAACCTCTACATATTAAGTGATTGTTAAATTTATTTTTATTTTAGACTGAAAAGGAACTTTATTTACTCAAGGTTCTATCGACCTTAAGGAACACATTCTCATCCAGACACTCGCGCTTCGCGCTCGATATTTGATTTGAAAATCATTTGAACCGTATGATAGAAACAAAAAAGTTTGAGCGCACTTACGGCGTGCGATTTGGTAAATACACTGAGCGCGCACTTTGTGCTTCGTATTATATGTTCTTCATATACAAATTACTAAATTTGTATTTGATTTCAAATGAAAAGTAATGATATAATTCAGGCGACAAATTTTATTAGTTAACATTTTATTTTAGCTTGTGCCGTTTATCAAAAAAGTTAATTTTTTCATTTTGAATATATTCTTACCACAAAAATTGATTACGGGTGTGTAAGTCTTTTTTGAATGCACAATTTTTATTCATTTATATGTTTTCGTACCTTGCATTGTTTTTTCAAAAATTTGATTTTTTTTACTGTCAATGTTATTTTCACGAATAAAACAAAAACCACGCATCCTAAGGAAACATGATTCACAACAAATTTGTACCTCCTCCTTGAATAAATAAATGTTGTTTATGTCATTTTTTTCGTAGCTCGTGTTATTCGTCTACAAAGTTGATTTTTCTATTTTCAATGCTGTTTTTTACAAATAAAACAAAAACTACGCGTCATATCAAAAAGTGAATGATAAGAAATTTGTAGATCTTTTTTAGGTGCACAATTTTGGTGAGATGATCTTTTCTGGTATCTTGCATAGTTTTACAGCAAAATGGCTTTTTTGATTTTTCATTAATTTTTTGTGCGATCAAAATTTGAATTTTTTATTTTTCAAAAAATTCAAAAAGTTGTTATGAAAATATTATAGGGTGTTCAGGAATCAACGTTTTTCTCCTCTTGACTTTTTTTCATATCGTGCGTTTTTCGGCTTAAAATGTTCATTTTCGTTTGTTTTTTGGAATTTTGAAAATGCTATAACTCCAGTAATTTTTTTTTTATCACGAAAAGTCATAAGAATATTTTGTTCGTCATTTTGCGTACTACTAATAACCGTACATAGCATTTTCAAATCTTCCAAAAAAATGGTCTCAAAAATTTTCAAAATGTGCTCACTTTTTGGATTTTCATCCAAAATAGCTGGTTAACGAACTCGTTTCCTATTTTTCGGCCATAAAAAAGTGTACCAAAGCTCAATCAAATCTGATCATTTTTTCGAAAGTTATCGTGGCTACAGACAGACAGACAGACAGACAGACAGACAGACAGACAGACAGACA
>CAKNYM010036550.1:0-15469 GCA_932195095.1 Andricus curvator | reverse complement strand
ATTGAAGTGTGTGGTACGGCAGTGGTAGGAAGAAAGTCTGGTGATGCATGGTGGAATGATGAAATTCAAGCAGCCCAGCGAGAAAAGAAAAAAGCGCACAAGAGAACATTAAACATGACAGGTCTTAGCGATGAGGAGAGAAATAGACTCAAAAATGATTACAAAGACAAAAAGAGGAAAATGAAACGACTAGTCAAGGAGAGTAAAGAAAAAATCAGAACAGAAGAAGAGAACAAAATACAGAACTACTTTGAAGGAATTATGAAACTATTATATAAACAGTTGAAGGAAAGTAAGAGTACAGAGTTTGCCAGCATGAGAAATAGCAAAGGTGAAATGCTATATGATATAGACGGGATAGTAGACGCTTTAAAAGACTCTTTTAAAGAACTATTAGGAGGTGAAGATATAGGACAACAAAACTGCGACATAGAACATAATGCATTAGAAAACCCAATTGAAAAAGTCTGTGTCACTGAGGTCCGAGACATAATTAAGAACTTGAAAAACGGTAAGGCTGCTGGCATAGACAGTATTAGTGCTGAAATGCTCAAATACGGTGGCGAGTACATACCTCACAGGTTGTGCGAATTAATAAATTTATGTATCGAGACGGGGAAAGTCCCAGACGATTGGAAAAAAGCGATTATCGTACCAATATACAAAAGAAAGGGAGATAAAAACAACTGCAGTAATTACAGAGGTATCAGCCTACTAAGTACCGTAAGTAAAATATACTCAAAAATACTTATTCGTAGGGTAATGGAAATCACAGAAGAAAAGATATGGGAAGTCCAAAGTGGTTTTATGCCAGGAAGATCATGTACAGATCAGATATTTAGCCTAAGACAGATCACAGAAAAAAGCTTGAGAGTAGGAAAGAAAGTTTTCTGTGCATTTATTGACCTAGAAAAAGCATTTGACACGGTAAATAGAAGTAAACTTTGGGAAGTTCTTAAAGAATACGGAGTAAATGGAGGGCTCCTGCAAGCAATAAAAACAATATATACAGGTAGTAAAGCGAGCGTAAGGGTAAACGGGAAACTGAGTGACTGGTTCGATATTACGCAAGGCGTGAAACAAGGATGCGTTATGTCCTCGTGGCTATTTATCATATTCATGGATAAGTGTCTAAGAACTGCACTCTTCGACGAAGAAGGTGTAGATCTCCAAACAGTTAAGGTACGTGGGTTAGCTTTCGCAGATGACAAGATTGTTATGGCAGAATCAGTCGAGGACTTGCAAAGAATGTTGAATAAACTTCATACAAGCATGAAGGACATGGGACTCAAAATTAACGTAAATAAAACAAAAATCATGGTGTTTGAGGGAAAGAGTGAGAAAACAATGTGCAACATTGTCCTAAATGATGAGAGATTAGAACAAGTTGACAAGTACGTAGGGTAAGGAGGGGCAGCGCCGACCGGTGGGGCAAAGGTAACTTTGCTTATAACATCGCTATTATTTAACAATTTTCATTCTACTTTGCATTAAATAAATCTATTTTATTATAGAGATAGCGTTACTTACTGAAATCTTGAAAATTGACGTTGTAAAAGAAAAATTATGCAGAAAACAGTTTTGACAACGAAAGAATGGAAGATTCGCTGGCAGAAATGTAAAGTTTTCGACGTTAATGGCAATACTTACAGTATGAAAATTTGATATTTTGACAGATAAAACAATATCACATTATGTCATTATAATAATTGAACGTAATACAAGTCCAAAGTGTATTTAATATCGTAAATAATTAAGGCCTCACCAGTGGGGCAAGCCCGACCAAAATAATAGTTTACACGTGCTTAGGTTATAAACGTATGATAAGTTTTGTCGATAAGTCATCGGTAATGTAGAACAGCCACTTATCTTCTGGGCTACATGCAAGAAACTCTATTATATATTATTATTTTCAAGCCGGTCGGTAGAGCGGGTGTTTTGTATTGGTACGGTAGAAACGTTTGCGCGTACTCCGTCTCTAGTTGAATGTCAACTAATAAGAGGTTATATCACAGCTATCACTATTTTTATTAAAAATAACTTATTCTTCTTGCTGAATATGTTTAAAGGTAATTTTTCCAATACATAAAATACCACAGACGCGGAACATCATGTTTTCCACTCTTCAGATGTTTTGATTTTCATAAAAAGCTGCGGTTGGCTTTGCCCTCCGGTGTGGGGCAAAGCCGACGAAATACAGCTTGTCTGAAATAATTCAATTATTAAATCATTGTTTTATTCATGTAATTGTTACTTATAGAAATATGATGTACAATAATGTAGGACTCGAAATGAAAAAAAAATGGATCAATTCCACATCTTATTAACTTTAAAAAAATCATTGACTGTTAACTGGTCGGCGCTGCCCCTCCTTACCCTATATCTAGGTAGTCTATTCACTAGCGACGGAAAAATAGATGGGGAGTTAGATAGGCGCATAAATAAGGGTAAACAGGTTATCGGTAGAGCAGGGTCCATCCTAACAAATAAAAACATATCAAAAAAAGCTAAAATGGCCATACACAATTCTATATTCGTACCGACTGTACTATACGGTAGCGAGACATGGACCTGTCAAGAAAAGGACAGGAGTAAAATTAACGCGATCGGCATGAAAACTCTGCGCATAATATGCGGGAAAACACTAATGGACAAAGTCCGAAACGAGACAATCCTCAAAGAATGTGGTGCAAAAGAGACTATAGTTGACACATGGGAAAGAAATCAGTTAAGATGGTTCGGACATCTTGAAAGAATGAAAGATGAACGACTGACCAAACAAGTGTATAAAGGTAAAGTAAATGGCAGAATGCCCAGAGGTAGACCGCCGAAAGAATGGTTAGAATCTGTAAATGAGACATTAATCCGTAGAGACATAAGAAGCCATAGAAACACAAGAGCTTGCATGAAAAAATGCATGGACGTGAAGGAAGCTAGAGTAGTATGCCAGGACAGAAAAGTGTGGCGACAAATAGTTTGTAAATAGAGTGACAGTAGAATGAATGACGCCTGAAACAAAGATCTTGGATACTAATGGGCCCAAGTGGAGAACCATACATAACAATTTTGTGAGGCTCTTCACTTGGGGTGATCGCTAGAGAGATTGATCAGCAACCTGGGTCGGAGCAGTGTTGCGGAGTAAACGTGTCATTTAAATAAATAACACGAGAATTCCAGATCAATCTAAAATATATATACCTAACACTTATATACCTATCCACCTCATACCTATATTCCTACCTACCTTATACCTATATACCAATATGCACACTACTATTCTCCAACCGAGCAAGTCACGCCTACCCCGAAAGGGAAATGGCTTAATGGTATAATAATAATAATAATAATAATAATCTGAAATTTTTGAAACTCTGTATTAGTATTGGCATAACCTTCACCTGCAACATGCATGTTGTCTCATATTTTTAGAATTTTTTTCTGCTGAGATTTTCACGAAAATCCCATCCAATAATGATAGTGCTCAAAAATTTTCTAATAATAATGATAATTATTTTCTTTTAGTTTCTTTTCTGAACAGTTGATTTGAACTAGTCAAACTAGTGTAACCTTAATACAACAGATATTACGGGATATCCTATTAATAAAGTTCAATCGTATTAATGATTAATTTGAAGGAAAAATATCGAGGAACTTCATTGAAGAGTTCACTGTTCAATAATGTAAATTGTTATCCTTAAGTGCAAGTTAGACTTGTCCGATCCCAGCTTACCGACATTTTGCAACAACTTACCTCCGCATTTAATGAGATATCGAGTTAAACATTTGGAAAATGAAATACAAGGCACTAAGGAATATGTTTATTGTATTAATTATAATAATTATAAAGAAAAAATCTTTCAAAAATATATATTTGTTGTAATTATAAAAACTTAAGACCGTAAATACGTTCATAGTAAATTTTATTTCATTCCCCAAAGTTTAAGCTCGATATTTCGTTTCATGTGGACGCAAGATTTTCAAAAAAAATGTTGGTACGGTATGTATCAGTTATGTGTGCTCTTAAAAGGAGCCAGAGAAATATAAATTTCTTGGACAGATTATGTTAATATTAAAAATTGTAAAAGAAGCTTAGTTTTGTGCAATTTATATATTAGTTCCAGGATTTCGTGGGCTACGATCGAACATATCTTTATTCCTTCCTCTTCATAGACACACTTTAAGAAAACCATAATAAATTTCAAAAAGGCTTTATTCAATGAAGTTTTTAACACGTTTTAAGGATGTTGAAACCCGGCCCTAAACTCAACATTAAATTGTCTTATTTTACTCCACAATTACTAGAATTAAAGCCTTGTTAGATTCTTAAGGTCTAATCCTGTTTTGTATCAAGTCTGTATTCAAAATTCAAAATTGGCTATTTAATACTTTTTGTGTAACAAGATTTTTTCTGATGCTTGGGTTAGAAATCCAAATAACTCGTTTTATACACACAAAATTAAATTAGCGGATCATGCTGATAACAAGAATATTAATGTACCCAAATTATATATCCCGTACATATTTTTTAGATATTTTCAGCATATAAAAATGGATATTCTGCAATATCCGATTTTTTAAACTAATCTTTTAAGTTTTTTATTCTTCTGTATATTTGTCTTCTACGGCGCGAGCTCGTTGGCTCTCTAATATCATATAAATTTCTTAAGTTTCTTAATGTTGCGTATAACTGTGTTGATATTTTAATTCCAAAATGTACAATTTTTTATACGTATACCGATCTGATGTTTTCTTTAGCGATAACCAACTATGCTATTATTTTATTTGTCTAATGAACAAGCTGTGTTCATTAGAAATATTTTTAATACGTTGAACTAAAAAAAAATAATCTTTAGGTACTTACGTCAGAAACGACGTACAAAAGGACGTACAAAAAGACGTGCAAAAGTACGTACCAAAGTACGTCCATTTTTATTCCAATTTGGGACGTCCTTTTGTACGTTGTTTTATACGTCCTTCTGTACGCCCACTTTTTCAAGTGGAGTTTGAAGGTAAGATGCTTAAAAAAAATTTTAAGTTACCTTTATATGGCCTTAAAAGGTCATCCTTTGTTTTTAGTTAGGATATAAAAATTTCTTATAGTTAAATTTTTTGTTTAAAACAAAATTCATGGATAGTTCCTGGGTTCCAAAATATAGTGATTTTAGTCGGACATCGCCTAGACAGGGAGTCACGTGACTATAAAGAGTGGTAAAAATACTAAAAATTCAAGATTTTTTTGGATTTGAACTAAGCTTGGTATACTAAAGGGTTTTTAATTCCCCTAGCTGATTACGAATCCGGTGTAAGATATTCAAAATGATAATGACATTAGACTCTTTATCTCACATCTCTTTCGAAACCCCCAATTACCCCAACTCATAATAAGCCTCCATGCAATGCCTGATGTACTCAATCCTGTGGGTTTTTTCAATCTCTAGAATCCCCAACCGTCAGCAGCCGGATTTTTTTTCTAAACACTCGCATTTGCTTGGTCTTTAGCCAAAGGAGAGGAAAACTGCAGATAACCAAAACTCCCGAACGCAGCCGGTTACCGACAGACGAGTTTGGATGTAAACATTCGATATCATTGAGTGTACTCGTACATATCCATCCTGAGCGTCAAACCTCCCTTTCAAGAAAAAATAAAAATTCTGTTTTGCTTAATTTTAGTTCCTAATTTTCAAGATGTGTCTTATTGTATTACAATGACATAATGACATAATTTTATCCACAATACCTCAAAGTTTTAGTGAGCGTCCACATATTGTGTGACGTTATTTTTAGTAGTTTTTGAGTCAGCCGTCCCTCTTGTGACAATATGTGACATTTCGGTGAAATCCTCTGTAAAATAACAAAAAAAGATAAACTGAAAAAATCTAACCGAAGGCCCAGGCAATACCATCCGATATTCGCCTTGCTACGCGAAAGGGTTATTTTAATTATCAAAATAAAAATGTTTCTTTCAAAGCTCAAACTTGATTTCCTGAATCCATGAAAAAAATGTTTAGATTGGAGTGGCATCAAGAATAATAAAGTTAAAATCTTTGAATAAACCTATCGAAATTTTATTTTGAATAAATGACGTTGCTTTTTATTTTTAACACTAGTTAACTATACACAACTTCACCCGTCAGCGTGTAGCGCTCCGTGGATCGAAGAGAATTAAAAAGAAAAAAAAATATTAGTAATAGAAAGTTAGTTTGAAAAAACTTTTGATCCGACATTATTCATTCAAATGCTTTAATTAAGGGCGTTGGAACCAGAACCAAACGTATAAATTGAATTGCCTCATTTCACTCCATAAGTACTAGAATTAAAATGTTTTTAGATAATTAAGTCCTATTCCTGTTTTAAATCAAATCTGTATTCGGTTAGTTTGAAAGGACAAGTATCGCGCAGAGTAGTGCGCATGGGCGGAACTAGCAAACGCGCATGCATGCACATTTCCCACGGACAATAAAGTGCACTTTATCAGCCTAGGCCGGTAAAATACCCCACCGCCCAGAAAACGAGTAAAACATACACGTGTTACATAAAAAACTATTGAAATTAGCCAATTTTTTACTCTGAATACAGATTTGATTCAAAACATGAATAGGCTCTAATTATCTAAAAAAGATGTAATTGTAGTATTTATGGAGCAAAATGAGGCAATGCAATTTTGAGATTGGGTTCTGCTTTCAACGCCTTTAAAGGCTTGGATTAAAAATTTCAATTCCCGTAAGTACGTACCACTTTATCGTGTCTTAATATTTCTTAGTAGAAATTTCCCAAGTGAGCCTACGATTTTTGACGTCGAAGGAAAATTGAAAATAAATATTGGAAAATAATCTACTCATTAGTATTAAGTCACGTTATACAAATTTGTTAGAAAAATGCATTTGTTTATTTACAATGTGCGATTGAATATTTCTGCATCGTTTGATCAATAAATTATTCTTTCGTAAACTGTTTATGAAAAATTGATGAAAATTTTAGGGGATGGTGAAAAATTAATGCAATTAACAATAACATTCTCGACATCATACTATTTGTTATTGTTGATAATTTATATCATTTTTTAATAAACAAACGCCGATTTTTCCCTGTTCTACACACGGAATTTGAAATTTTTTTCAAGTAGTGGGAATTCTGAACGCTTAAGATTGAGAAACCGTTTCAACTTTTTTATGCTCGCTCTTTGGATTAATGATAAATGATATTGTTTAGCGCCGCGCGCCGCGTACTGCGGTAACCACTCCACAGTGATCTGAAATAGAAATTTACTGTTCATAATCACCAACAGGTCGTATTTCTTAACCGATTTGAAAGTCTTTTTTTAGAAATGCTCAGCATTAAATTTTTGTGAGAATTGTGGAGACGATTTTTTAATTTTTGTCACAGAGCAACAATATATATATTGTTGCCACATGTTATATTATTGTCACATATATGTGGCGTGGCACCAAGAAACCGACCTTACAGCACCAAATATCGCACGCGAGAATTTTAATGATTCTAAATAGCGAAAGCATGCCTGATCGAATGGGCCTATTCTAAAATCTGCGCGATTAACGTTGAACGAAATATAACGCGTTTTATATGACGTTTATTTAACACTCGCAGGGGCCCGTCCCATAAAAAGACGATTTTCTCGAAAAGCTGAAAAGGTGCTGTAAGGTCGGTTTCTTCGTTCCACGCCACATATAAACAAATAAAGTAACAAAAATTGCTTTTTCAGCTTGGTGAATTTTTATCATAAGAATAAAATACAGAAAGAAACTTACTATGAGCTGGAATTATGACCGTGAAATTTTCTTATTGACATTGTTGTTAACAATTACGCAAATTGTCATTTACCCTGCTTAAAATCCCCGATAGAACCCGGATAGAGTCGGGACTCTACCCGGGCCTATCAGGAATGAAATACGGTTTTTGTACCCGGGTTGTATCCGGGACTTTCACCGGACACTAGGACATATATTTATCCCGATCTTATCCGGGATCTATTCGGCATACAATTTCGTATCCGGGTCTATCCGGACCTAAACGGGGTGCTTGGAAATTCTATCCGTGTCTTATCCGGTCCTATCCGGGATCTGTTCGGCAATGCAATTTCGTATCCGGGTCTATCCGGAACCTATACGGGGGCTTGGAAATTCTATCCGGTCCTAGCCGGGATCTATTCGGCAATGCAATTTCGTATCAGGTTCTATCTGAGACCTATACGGGGTGCTTGGAAATTCCATCCGGGTCTTATCCGGTCCTATCTGGGATCTAATCGGCATACAATTTCGTATTCGGGCCTATCCGGGATCTGTACGGGGCGCTTGGAAAGATTTATCTCGGTCCTATCCAGTCCTAGCCGGGATCTATTCAGTACAGCAGTTCGAAACAGATGATGTAATATAATGATAAATTTGCACACAAAAAATTGTTTTATATATCGTCACTGCACTTAATTTATTTTCGAAATTATACAATTGCATACGAGGTCACTTACAAACATAATCGCACGCTCAAACGCTTTGAAAAATCACACCCGCACGCCCTAGTCAGTTGAGCCTTCGAATCGCTTGAATCTTGTCGACAAAATATCAGCCAAGTTGTTTCACACCTAATTGGAATATTTAAATTTAAATTTAATAAATTCAAATTCTAATATTTAAATGTTCAAGTAAATTATTGAATTAATTTGTGGTTTCTGTTCAAATTTCTGTCCAAAAATGCATTGCAAAATTTTTTTAACTCTAGTGGGAAAATTTTGAATTTTCGAAAAATTGGACTGAGTTTTCGAAAAAAAAACTTGTTGAGCATCAGAAGAAAAGTATCAAAGTTATGTAAGTATTCAACAATAAATAGCATAGGATAGCAATTTGAGAAAAAAGTGGACATCTCTGGCTCGATTTTTGAAATTTTGAAAATAAACAACAAGTAATTGTTCAAATGATCACAAAATGTTTTTCAAAAATGAACGATTCCAAAGAATGATTAATTATTACATTTAATTCAGAAAATACGATTAATATTCACACTTTTTGGAAAAAATAATTGTTTGAATAAGTTACATTTATGTAAACAATTAAAAGATCTTTTATATTTTAAACATCTATATTTTATCTATATCTATATCTATATCTATATTTTAAACATCTATGTTTAAAAAGCCATAAGGAATATTTAAATTGTCCATTAGTATTTATTTATATTAAAAAGACGGCCGAAAATGCTGATAATGAAGAATAATACGTAAAAATGTATTTTTTTTTTAATTTTTGGGACATATTTGGGGTGTTTTGTGTGTGTGGAGGGTGTGGGTGTGGGTGAAAAATGTAGCAACTTTCGATTAAACGCTGAAGTATAAATTCAATTGTTCGAAAATCCAAAATTTTCCCATGTGTTTTCTTTTGCCCTCTAGCTCCAAAAACTTTTTTGGAGTGCACATTGTACCGATATCCGGGGATCCAAGAGCACTTTTGTGTCCATTTTAAGTCCTGATGAAAACTCGATTAATTCTTGTGCAGAATGTTTTTCTGATAATAAGCAATTAATTCGTATAGTTACGACTTTACACCTACATTAAAAGCGTAGTTATTAATTTATATATAAATGTAAATACGTTTCAAGAAAAGTTATACTTTCATACGAATGATGTATAGAGCGAAAAAGTTCGAGCTTCTTGACATTACAGTTGAAATTTCTGGTTCCACGTCCCGGATAGGTTTCCGATAGACCCCATAAAAGATACTTTATCGGACTCGTTCGGCATTTTAAGCAGGACGGATAGATCCGAATAATTTCCGGATTTAAAATAATTATACGTATATAACCCAGATAGACCCGTACATAAGACTTATCCGGTTTTTATTGGGGTCGTGTCCGGTTTCTATCGGATCCTATCCGCCATTTTAAGCAAGGAGATGAAATGAATATCTGGTTTTGTGTCCCAAATAGGTCGCGGATAGACCCGGATAAACATACTCTGTATTATTAAAGTACTGAATGGTATATACAAGGAATGACTACAATGACTAGTAAATCTTTGCAATTTACTTGTAAAAGATTTGTAAAGGTTTTAAAAATTAAAAAAGATGTAGTTTTGGTAAAAGAAGCTATTAAGAATTATGTAAGGTTTCAAGAGAATGAAAAAATTTTTATTAGGTTTCTAGGAAAAATTAAAATGATTTTTTATATTGAAAAATTAATTTTAAGAGAATATTTCAAAATATTTCTGAAATTGTTAAAGAAGAATCTGGAACATTTTGAGGTCTTTTTTTTTAATTTTGCAGAATTTAATAAAAAAATTCAGAAATTTTTTTATTAATTTTAAAAGATTAGAAGGTTTAGAAAATCTGAAAAGATTAAAAAAAGAACTTTCTTGAGACTCATGAGAAAATTTTTAATGATTTTTTATTTTGAAAATTGAAATATAAAAAATATTTAAAAAAAGGTTTCAAAACATTTCAAACGATTTCCTGAAATTTCGAAAAACGGTGTAGAAGATTTTAAAGCAAAATCTTTCAATTTGACAAGGTCAAAAGATAAAAAAAATCGAGTAATTTCAAGAAATATTTATATAAAATATATTTATAAAGTTTTATAAACATACCTTATACTGATGAACATTGTATTATTCTTCTTCTAGAAAGTTTCATGTAGTTTTGTGACGTTTCACTTAATTCAAAGTGGAAATTATATTGATTGTTACATAACGGGCAAAACAGCTTTTTGATCACCTCTAGTGACGGCTCCTGTTTGTGTTTCCGACGCATATGCTTGTACATATTTTTCTCACAGGTAAATTGGGAACTGCAAATCTCACAGGCAACTTTCTTGATCTCTGCCAAAGACTTATTGATGTCGTTATTCTCATTCTCATGTCTGTAAAGAAATTGTTGGTTTTAAAAATCTGTTTACAAATAAAATCAAACAAACTTCAGTATATTCTTTTAACATATGCATTTTTTTATAATTTGTTCAACATTGCAGAGGACAGTAAGATAAAATTTTAAAAAGATTTAGCCCAATATTTTTAAAATCTTCTCTAATTTTATATATTATTCTTAGGATAATTAAAAATTTAAAACACTAGTTTTCTCTTTAACAAATAAATCAAAATAAATGGAATTCTCTTTAAATTAAGAATTAAAAAAATCTTTTTACAGTCATAATAAAAATATCATCTAGTTTTATTTCAAAATATTCATAGTCAATGTTCAGTAATAATTAATATTATAAAAATACTCATTTGATTTTTCAATGAAAATACTATTAACTTCTTTCAAATGTCTACTCAAAGAACGCTGTAGAGAAAATTTCATGCTACAAACATTAAAAGTTGTTGCCATCCTTACCGTTCTACGGTTGAATATTAAATAAAATATTTAAGCACTTACCTGAGGTAATGGACAATATAAATCCCCTCTTCATAAGCTGTTAAATGTAAACTTAAAATGTAAATATAGCATAGATTTATTCTGCACTATAGGAGTTTTTGGACTTTTGGGGACGGCGCCGTCTTGACGTGGTTGATAAAATATAATGATCCTCAATAAAACTGTATTGTTGGATCCTGTGGGTATGTGCGCTTATCTCTTAACGAAAGAAAGGTAAATTTTATGATGCTGACCCATTTATGGGGTATTACTTCTTCACTGCTCGAACCCAAAAATCGATCGTTCTTACACAATATTTGATGTTTTTTGTTTGTTAAATTGCACTCACTGTTATTCAGTAGCCAACCGTAAATAAGCAGAGATTTACTAGTCATTGTAGTCATTCCATGTATCTACCCTTCAGTATTTTAATAATACCTAATAAAAATAAACTTATAAATTTTACTGTGATTGACCTGTATTTTCTTCTCCTTTATCATATCAAATATCATATTTATTGATTTACAGGGAAAACACAATTTTGTAAACAAATATTTATTTATAAATTAAAAATGAGTAACAAATGCTTGAAAACTTCATATTCATATATAAACATATGTTTGTAACATAACTTCTTATTTCTACCTAATTACGTTACGTGTTTTAATTTTTAATTAGTTAGGTCCTTAATGCCCTTTCCAGTTATTATTCCTGTGTAGGATCAGGGTTTCTTAAAATTGATTAAATGAAACCCTCACTCACGATCCTCCCCGTAGGATCGGAGTCTAATTAAATCCTATATTTAAATCGGGTTCCATTCTTTCGATTCTCACCGTAGGATCAGAGACTGTTCTTAATATAATCAAGCGAAACCGCACACCAGCGACAAAAATGTTTTATTCACTCATAGTACTTGGTGAATTTGAGTGATCTCACAAGATTCTCTTGTGAATTTTTTATGACTCCTTATATATATATATATATATATATAATTTAAAAAAAAAGTGAAACAACCACCGCAGGGTCTCACGAAGAGCAACTGCCATCCAAAAAATGTCAATAGCCCCCAGTAGCACCGCGGTAAATCACACCCACGGCCACGTCTCACAACCGTGAGATGGGTGGTCATAGGCAACGACGAAATCACAACGGCAGGCCGGCGAAACCCTCGTGTGTCTTGAGGACACGAAGCGACCCAAGGATGACAGCTTTCTGCATCCATCTCGCAAGTGCCTTGGCATATTTTTGGCACGCGGGTATGGATTTAAGGTTACGAACCAGTGACAATTACTTGTACCGAATATTTTGGGTACAGTCGTTGTAGCTTTCTTTTAAGGTCTTGATACCTCTCCTCTTTTTCTTTCTCCTTTGCAGTGATGTCGTATTCGGACGGAGCCGAGAATTCGATCACGAATATAGTTCGTTTCTCGAAGTCTTGGAGAACAATGTCAGGCCTCGAGTGCGCAACGGAGACTGCTGCCCGAAAATCGTAGTTCCAGAAAATTTGGCACTTCTCGTTTCGGACAATCGACTCTATCTCCCTTGGAGCGTTCGGCAGGGCATGGTCGCGGCCAACACCGTAAGAGCGACAAAGATGGTAATAAAGCACTCTTAGGGCCACATTATGTCTGTAGATATACGTCGTTCCCGCGTGGGTCGGACACCCTGATAGTATGTGTTCTAGGTACTCAGCGTGTGCATGACACGCTCTGCACCTATCACTGGGAACTTCTTGACATAAAAAGCGCTCACGGTATGCTAAGGTGGAAATGACACCGTCCTGGCATGCGAAAATAAAACGCTCTGTACCTGAATTAAGCCCTGACGATTTGAGGAAAGCAAAAGTTTGCTCCTTCGACAAGGACTGCTGTTCTACATTTCTGTGAAAGTTTCCGTGCATTTTCTTGTCGAGTAGCTCTTGGTGAAAATTTTCAACCTCTGCTTTCTTCACTTTGGTTTTTAGAAGTAAAGCATCTAGATGAAGTAATGCACTCTCCTCACTTCTGATGTTAAAATTCAGGCCAAGGGTCTCGGCCGCTTGCTCCGCGGCTTTGTAAAGGAACGCTCCTTCACAAATCATCTCGTGGTTCCTGACCATCTTTAGGAGAGGATCTCTGTCATTCGCAACGATGTAAGCTGTACTTATAACAATCCGATTATGAAGACACTGGAGATTCAGAAGTCCGCGTCCGCCTTGACGGCGTGAAATATATAATCGCGGAACTGACGAATTGATATGCAAGCTTTTATGCATATGCATGATCTTACGTGTAATGACATCAAGGGCCTTAAGCTCGTTCTTCGTCCATTGAACTACCCCGAACGAGTAGAGTAGAACCGGGACGGCAAGAATGTTAGTCGCAGATACCTTGTTCAACGCTGACAGATTGGAAGACCAAATCTGTCCCAGGTATGTATGGGTCTCTCCAGTATTAAGATGTCTGATAACACTTGTATCCACTAGCTCAGGGTCCTTGGGAACGCCAGTAATCTTTCATTTCTTCAGATGAATTTTGGCACACTTGTCCAAGCCGAAGTCCATCCCAATCTCTCCTGTGTAGTTCTTGACAATATTTATAGCAGTTTGAAGTTTGCTTTTACCAGAGGCATAGATCTTCAGGTCATCCATATAAAATACATGAGTGACCTTATGCTCGCGCTGATTAGTGTCGCCACAGAGGTATCCAGGAGAATTTCGTAGTGCGAGAGATAGAGGCAGAAATGTGATGCAAAAAAGCAAAGGGCTCATGGTATCACCTTGAAAGACGCCCCTCTGGAAGGTGACGTTGTTCGTTTTCACACGATAATTTCTAGATGAGATAGTAAATCTAGTTTTCCAAAGAGGCATCAATCTCTCTATGTCTCTCACTATGTGTGGATGTACCTTCAAGCTTTCCAAAAGACAGATGATAAGTCTATGAGAGGTTGAATCGAAAGCTTTCCGGTAGTCAATCCAGGCCATTGACAGGACGCGCGGATGGGCTTCAGCGTCTTTACGGACACACCTGTCAATTAGCAGGTTCTCTCGACAGCCTGCTACACCTTTTTTCGAGCCACGTTGTTCGTACATCTCTCGCCATACAGGCTCAATTCGTCGAACAATCCTGTTGTTGAGGACAGCTGTAAAGATCTTATACAGCGTGTTCAAAGAAGTTATTGGCCTGTAATTCTCTGGGTTGGACAAGTTGCCTTTTTTTGGCAGGAGTATAGTGCGTCCTAACACCAGCCACTGCGGAATGGGCGTCTCCGACTTCAAATATGAGGTGAATAGGCGGGCCAAATGTTGGTGTGTAAAAGTAAACTTCTTCCAAAAAAAGTTCTTGATACAATCTGGTCCAGCAGCGGAAAAGTTCTTCGTGCCTCTAAGTGCTTTTTTCACCTCTTCGGCAGTGATTGATGGACATTCCTCCTCAGATTTTATGAGGTTGTCGCAAAACTCCTTGAAGCGGATGATATTGTCAGTATCTTCTTTCAACTCTAGTGTTTTCGGGATCTTGTACACCTTTCTCCAAAAAGTCTCTACCTCCTTGGGCTTGGGTGGATTTTTTACAGAAACAGGTAGATCGCTGAAGAGGCGCGATGGGTCAGCGAGAAACTGTTGATTCTCCCGGATCCATCTCTTCCTCTTCTGTATTCTCCTCCTTGCGTCAGATAACAGCCGTATTTTGTCAACAATATGCAGCTTGATTGTCAGCAGCTTTGACTTGTTTAGTGTGTGATTCAAGATCCTTAGTTCTTGGGCGAACTTTCGAACCCTTGCCGTAAACGGCCTACCAGATGTTATGTAGTCAATCACACATTGAACACGGGACGCATTCTGTCTTGCCCATCCAATCTTCTTGCTCAGTTGATGCAAGCGTCTTTTGGTCTTTTGATCCATCGTCGGTTTCATCCTTCGATTTGAATCATCCAAAGCTCTCGCAGCATCATAAACTGAGCAATTGATGGTCCAGAGGTCGGACTCTTGCGAGATATCTTCACGAAGGATGGCATCCATTTCAGCCAGATCTTGGGGCTTAGGAGGAACTTGCATGTTAATGTTCCTTCTTGTAATGAAATTGCGATCATCTCTCAGAAGTTGCTTGCTTTCCGCGGTTCGTCTTAATGTCGCTTCC
>CAKNYM010036549.1:0-11427 GCA_932195095.1 Andricus curvator | reverse complement strand
AGGAGATAGATATAAGAGTTGATGTAAATTTTTGTAAATATTTGTAAATAGTAAGGATAAGATAATATAAAGTTTGTAGATGGTCTTGTAAGAAACGGAGGTCATGTAAACCCTTAGGGGACACATTATGAATAAAGAATAAACACATTTTTTGGGCTACTTGGAAACTTTCCAGTGACAAAAATAAACTTGAAAAAAAAAATCGCCAAGACCTAGGAATCGAAATTGGAAATACAGCAAATATTTCAAATTTTGATTTTCGTATTTTATGAAGTAATCTTTATAACTTGTGGATTAAAGTTTTTTCTGAGCATGTATGAGCTTTTTATATGTATAAATATTGTATTTAGGCTGAAACATAAACTAAAAAAAAAATGCACAAGAACCACCAGTCGAAATTAGAATTACAGTAATTTTTTATTTATTTTTTTTATTGCTGGGCCTGGTCGATTTTTTTCTAGTGTATTTCTATGCCAACAAATTCCAGACATGATCAAGAAAATTATAAAATCACAAGTGAAGAAGATAATTCTATTAAATAACAAATTCTAAATGTTTAAAAGCTACAGTAATTGTAATTTCAAGTCCTGGGTCTTGCGCGTTTTTTGATAATGTATTTCCAAGCCTAAAACCTCCAAAGATACAAACAAATTCTAAAATCACAAGTGAAAATATTTATCATATCAAATACCAAATTCCAAAATTTGAAAAATGACTGTAAATCTCATTTCAACTCCAAGGTCTTGTGGATCTTTTTCTAGTGTATTTCTATATTTAAAAAGTCCACACATGCTCAGAAAAATTAAACACACAAGTTATAAAGATAATTTCACTAAATACCAAACTCAACATTTTAAACATTGGCTGTGTTTCAAATTTTGACTCCTGAGCCTTGGCGATTTTTTGTCTAGTACATTTTTGTCACTGGAAAATTCTCAAGTACCCCGAAAAATTATTTTTACATTCTCATTCTAATGAGAAGGTATTGGTTTTATGTAAAATTTGACATAGTCGGTTTTCATCAAATCTCCACGTTTTGAGACCCCCTGAGCTAGAAAAAACGATTTTTACGAAGGTGTCTGTCTGTCTGTAGTCTGTAGTCTGTCTGTCTGTCTGTCTGTCTGTAGCCACGATAACTTTCGAAAAAATGATCAGATTTGATTGAGCTTTGGCACACTTTTTTATGGCCGAAAAATAGAGAACGAGTTCGTTAACCAGCTATTTTGGATGAAAATCCAAAAAGTGAGCACATTTTTAAAATTTTTGAGACCACTTTTTTGGAAGATTTGAAAATTCTATGTACGGTTATTAGTAGTACGCAAAATGACGAACAAAATATTCTTATGACTTTTCGTGATAAAAAAAAAATTACTGGAGTTATAGCATTTTCAAAATTCCAAAAAACAAACGAAAATGAACATTTTAAGCCGAAAAATGCACGATATGAAAAAAAGTCAAGAGGAGAAAAACGTTGATTCCTGAACACCCTATAATATTTTCATAACAACTTTTTGAATTTTTTGAAAAATAAAAAATTCAAATTTTGATGGCCCAAAAAATTAATGAAAAATCAAAAAAGCCATTTTGCTGTAAAACTATGCAAGATACCAGAAAAGGTCATCTTACCAAAATTGTGCACCTAAAAAAGATCTACAAATTTCTTATCATTCACTTTTTGATATGACGCGTAGTTTTTGTTTTATTCGTAAAAAACAGCATTGAAAATAGAAAAATCAAATTTTCAGACGAATATCACCAGCTACGAAAAAATGACAGAAACAAAATTTGTTCATCCAAGGAAGAGGTACAAATTTATTGTGACTCATGTTTCGATAGGATGCGTGGTTTTTGTTTTATTCGTGAAAATAACATTGACAGTAAAAAAAATCAAATTTTTGAAAAAACAATGCAAGGTACGAAAACATATAAATGAACAAAAATTGTGCATTCAAAAAAGACTTACACACCCGTAATCAATTTTTGTGGTAAGAATATCCCATGTAGAAATTGCGATCGGAATTAGGAAGGGCCCCGGCTAGTTTTCCCCGTTTCTGATCGGGCGCTGGTCGGGAAAAATAGGGAGGGCCAGACTAGCTCTGTAACGCTGTTTTAGCCAGGCACTATCTAGAACATCTAGCGAGGTCCTAACAGGAATACCCTTCAACCGCCCGTCTAGACCGTCTCTGTTTTCCGGTACGCTCATTATTCAGCTGTGATATAAATTATAAATATATGTGACAAACTATTTTTCAACAACAAAATTATTATTTTTATTATTTTCCACTGGGTTTCACATGCACAGCACAAATTTAACTGTTTTCTTTATGTTTCACGTATTAACAAAAAATTCGAACTTTATTTTAATCAAAGTGATTGTGAAAGGTGAAAAAAGAAATTACCTAAATTTTTTTGGTTATATTCACAAATCACATTCAGTATATATAATAAATAGAATTTAAGAAAACTACTACTTGAACTATATTCAATAAAAATTGACATAGTGTTATTTTCAAAAAAAACACGTGTTTATAAGTGATAAACGCACGGATGCTTCAGATGAAAATAAATTTCAGTTTGCTGTCACGTTTTGTTGAGGCAGCCATTCGCCTGTTTACTAAAACATGATTTAGTGCATACAAACTTCTGAAGATGGCACTGCATCATATATACTGCAGCACCATCTTCAGGAAATTTATCTGGGGTATGCTGACTAACCCCCGACCAGTGCCTGACTAGAATTTTTTGGTTCTTTTATCTAAATCAGAAACCAACTAAAGCCCTTGAAGGGTCCTGTTTAGAACTTACTAGTCCAGTTGTTCTAGTGAGATTCTGAACACTGCCCTAATTGAAATGGGGACAAATGGGGTAGTTTCTACATGGGATATTCAAAATGAAAAAATTAACTTTTTTGACAAACGGCACAAGCTAAAATAAAATGTTAACTAATAAAATTTGTCGCCTGAATTATATCATTACTTTTGATTTGAAATCAAATACAAATTTAGTAATTTGTATATGAAGAACATATAACACGAAGCACAAAGTGCGCGCTCAGTGTATTTACCAAATCGCACGCCGTAAGTGCGCTCAAACTTTTTTGTTTCTATCATACGGTTCAAATGATTTTCAAATCAAATATCGAGCGCGAAGCGCGAGTGTCTGGATGAGAATGTGTTCCTTAAGGTCGATAGATCCTTGAGTAAATAAAGTTCCTTTTCAGTCTAAAATAAAAATAAATTTAACAATCACTCAATATGTAGAGGTTTTGATAGTTTTGTAATATTTGCAAACAAACTTTTTCTTTTCATCGAAGTCGAACACGAATGTCAAAAATTTAGAGGAGCCTAGCATAAAGCGCGATGCAAATACGCCCGAGCGCGTAGCGCGAGGTGAATACATAATCGAGCGCGAAGCGCGAGATAAATATATGATCGAGCGCGAAGCGCGAGATCCAATAGTCGCGCGCCCTAGGCGCGCTCAAAGTTGCGAGCGAAGCGAGCCGCGCGCGAAGCGCGCCATGAGAATGTGCCCGCGAAGCGGGCAGATTTTTCTACTTTCAAACCCGTTAAAAATTTTTCCGAAAACAGGGGTGAATTAGTTAAGAATTATTTCTCAGAGAAACGATTTACTGAAATTCGAAAAAAACTGAGAAGATTCTTCTGACCTCCAGGTATATAAAACAAAATTTAAACTCAAGAAAATTTAAAAACTCTGCAAACAAGAAATTTTTGAGACCTTTTTTTCAAGTGCTACTTTTCACGACATTGAAGTTTGCCACAGGATATGGACTTGAAGCTGATGTAATTAATTAAAACAAAAACTAAGAGTCTTGTCGGAAAACTGAAAACACCTCTAGATTCGACTCCAAAATATCAAGATGCGGTTTTTTTGTTATTTTGTTTGATCAATTGTTTAAATAATTACGTTATTTTTTATAGTTCTACAATTTTTATAAACAAAGTAATTTCCGGAATGAGAAAAGGACAATACCATTGCATTCCTCTCGAAAATATCTCGATGCCGTTTTTTACCTTCTCATCCTATAATGAGAAGGTATTATAAATTTGTGTAACATTTCACACGCCCCCCCCCCCCCCCGTGTTTTCGTCAAATGTCCACATTTTGAGACCCCCTGAACCTAAAAAACAGGTTTTTACAAAATGTCTGTCTGTCTGTGAGTCTGTATATTTTTAGCTTGTTAGCACGATAGCTTTCGAAAAAATTGACAGATTGCATTGGCCTTTGGTATACTCTTCAAGTGTCCTAAAATGAAGTTCAAGTTCGTTAGCTAGCTATTTTGGATGAAAATTCAAAAAGTAAGCACATTTTGAAAATTTTTGAGACCACTTTTTGTCAAGATTTGAAAATTCTATGTACGTTTATTAGTAGTACTCAAAAGGACGAACAAAATATCGTAATGACTTTTTCTGATAGAAAAAAATACCAAAGTTATAGCATTTTCAAAATTCCAAATAAAAAATTCAAGTTTTTGATCGCACAAAAAAATAATGAATAATAAAACATTCCATTTTGCTGTAAAACTATGCAAGATACGAACAAAAATTAATTGACCAAAATTTTGCACCTAAAAAAGATCTACAAATTTGTTGTCATTCACTTTTTGATATGACGCATAGTTTTTGTTTTATTCGTAAAAAACAGCATTGAAAATAGAAAAATTAAATTTTCAGACGAATAACACAAGCTACGAAAAAAATAAAGAGACACAATTTTTTTATCCAAAAAAGAGGTACAAATTTGTTATAAATCATGTTTTGATAGGATGCGTAGTTTTTGTTTTATTCGTGAAAATAACATTGATAGTGAAAAAAATCAAATTTTTGGAAAAACGATACAAGGTACGAAAACAGATGAATGAACAAAAATTGTGCATTCAAAAATGATTTACAACTTTCTAATCTATCTTTGTTATAAAAATACATTCAAAATGAAAAAAATTAACTTTCTTGAAAAAGGACACAAGCTAAAATAACATTTTAACTAATAAAAATTATCGCTTAAATTATATTATTATTCTTCATTTGAAATCAAATACAAATTTAGTAATTTGTGTGCGATGAACATATAACACGAAACTCAAAGTGCGGGATCAATGTATTTCGGAGCGCGAATCGGGACGACCAAATCGCGTGCCGTAAGTGCGCTCAAACTTTTTTGTTTCTATCGTACGGTGCACAGAACCGAGCGTGAAATGCAAGGTCCAAATAATTTTCAAATCAAATATCGAGCGCGAAGCTCGAGTGTCTGGATGAGAATATGTTCCTTAAGCTCGATAGAACCTTAAGTAAATAAGGTTCCTTTTCAGTCTAAAATAACAACAAAAATCACTTCATATGTAGAGGTTTCGATAATTTTATAATATTTGCAAATAAATTTTTTCTTTTCATCGAAGTTGAACACGTGTGCCTGTAGATATGGAATTGACACTAATGTGATTAATTTTTTTTTAAACTAAGAGTCGTGTCGGAAAACTGAAAACACCTCTAGATTCGTCTCCGGAATTTCAAGATGCGCTTCTTTTGTTATTTTGTTTAAAAAATTTTCAAGAAAATCACATTTCTTTATCGTTCTGCAATTGTTATAAACAGAGTAATTGTCGGAATGAAAAATGGACAATACCATTGCATTCCTCTCGAAAATATCTCACAGGTCTTTTTTTTTTGTTTGTTTTTTTCTATCTATTTGTTGAACAATTAGGGCATTTATTGTTTAGCGTACTTTTTGAAATTAAAAGTCAAAGCATCGACAACTGTAATTTGGTGATTGTAAATTCTCTTTTGTTAAAGCTCCTTCGGCTTTAACGACCAGATTCTCATCACGTGTCTCGTGCTTCGCACTCGATTTTGTCAAAAATGTGAACTTTTCTACATTATATTCAACACTTTTATATCAAATGTATATATGTGACCGTCCGCGAAGAAAGGTACCTAATGATAAGATAATTACTTTTCTTGTTATTAAGCTACAAACATAGGCATGATAAGCGTACGCGGAGACCGAACGAGAGGCCTACGAAAGCCAGCCCCAGCACTTACCACTACAGCTGTACGCGGTGTGTCCGTGAGCTCCACTGGCTCGTGCCTAAAAGTGTAGTGGCAAGTGGAGGGGGTTTATTTCGTAGACGCATCCCCACTACTCAAATCCTAGCTTGCGGGCTCTGCTACGATCGCCCGTCCTGTAAAATTCAGCTTTGACGCATTAGGTCCCTTTCTTCGCGGACGGTCACATATTATTATTATATATCCCTACTGAAGGTCGCGATTGCGGCCGCGTATAAAAAAAGCATTTGCAGCCGCATTGTTTAATATTATAAAGTAAATATTCAAATTTTGCGTTGACTTAATTTTTATCGTCAGATGTGTAATTAAGTAAGCACAAACGTGAATAATTTATAATATAATTATTTTATGGTAATTTTTTTTTATTGTATTGTTTTATTACTGTCCCTTTTACGGGCTTGAGGGCTCCGTTCCCTTTCCATCTTTTACAATTTCACTAAACCACTGTGCCTTATGCTTATTTTAACCTATAATCGCTTCACCTTCTTATTATTTACAAGTTCTTAAATATTATCTTACTAGCTATTAACTATTATCTAGCAAGTGCGCGAGACCTTTCAGGGCTCAAGTTTCCTCTTACCATTGCTCTTCAAGCTTTTCAAAGACATGCGGCACTAATTTTCCTTCTACATATTTCAATTTTTCAATTTTGGTTTTCTCCTCACCCATGCATTCTGTCTTCCCTTTTCTCTTCTAAGCTCTCCACCCACTTTTTCCCTTGTCCACAACCGCTCCGTATCCACCTAACTTTATCTATCACGCTCTTTCCCGCTTCCTCTTCCCCTGTACATCTCACCAACACGTGCTTCCACGATTCCCTCTCATACCCTGTGACGTTGCAAGTTTATCGCACGTCTCAAAAGTGAATTGAACCTCCCTAATAATGGTAATTCATTTGTTTTCACTCAAATCCTTAATACTTATACTCTTGATTGCGTGGCTTGATACGAACGGCAGGGTCGGCACTCCTCGGCGCCTAATTTAGATGTAATTTAGATTTTAGAAATAATTTAGTTCGTATTATTTATTCTGTTATATACAATAATTCCTATGAGCACCCCTGGACCACCAATACTTCCCCAACTAACGAGTTGAGTTTCCGCTACCCCTTCGTTGCGTCATCGACTAGGGTTTGTCGCCACCTCCAGCCCTGGGAGGCTTCTACAGTCCGGTGACCTTCACCTAATTTTTCCCTACGGCAACGACGAAAGTTTGAGTTTAAATTCGCCACCTCCCACTTCTAAGATACCAGGCTGGTCCCAGTTGCAGGAGAAGGAGGGTGGCATTACTTTTTTTTGGTCCAAGAAATAAGGCGTGTTCCTGTTGAGGACATCTTCTTTTGGGTACGGTGGCTACCATCCAAGACCCAGGCGTTTGTTCCAGTGAGAAGGTACGACCACCGTTATAATAATTGGTAGTCCCCCCCCCCCACATACAAGGGGGGCGCGATGATTTTGGTTGTTCGCCCCGCGAGAGAAGGGGTTGAACAACACTTGTCTGTCAAATCCTTTTTTTTTGTTATGAGGTAATAAAACAACACCTTGTGGGAGAACCACGGACGTCCACCCTCAAATACAGTGGAAAAGTATTCAGCCGCCCCTGCTACGACTCCGCGATGAACAGCTTCTTCTAGGAGACAAGGAGGACGCTAGAAATCTCGTGGGTCGACACGGGACAGAAGAGGAAGGAAGATTCGGCGAAGAGAAGAACAGGCGGCAAGGCAGACCAACGAAGAGCGAGAACGACACGCGGACTCTCTCATTCTCGATAGCTCCCTCAATTTCCCCCCCCCCCCCCTCCACCACCCCTCACATCCTTCTTCCGTAGTCCAGTTTAGGCAATAAGTCACCGATTAGGTCAGTTAATTTTGTACGCCCGAAGTAGCGACACGCGCCCAAGAAAAGCTTCTACCCCCCAGCTTTGTAGGACGTTAGGAGTAAGGTAGGACTTGATTTTCTCACCGTGGTTCAGCCAAGAGCAAGACTTCGATTAAAGTTCCTTTTTCTTTAAAAGATTTTCTTTTTTTTGACCTAATTTACTTCTGAGGATCTTGGCTGGTCCATCAGACTATTTGATTGCTTCATTTTTTTTCTACCTGTATTATCTTTCCTATTGACCATTTTTATGTGAAATGAACTGCTAGTTTTCCTTTAATATGTAGTGCCGACGGGTCAACCTTCCTTTTTGCCCCTCTTATGTTGAATTAATCTTTTTTATGTAACTTTAACGAATTCGCCCTCTATTATCGTATCAAGATGTAGCCGTTCCCCTTTTTCGAACCCGGGTCCCGATTATGGTGGTTGAAAATGGTTGTTTGTATGAAACTCACTAAATTACTACCGATTCCTCATAATTTGTATTTTAATGGTTTTCCCCTTTCCCCTTTATTTCCATATGGATACGTGTATTTTAAACCGCCAATTTCATATGAAACTCACTAAATTACTACCGATTCATCATAATTTGTATTTTAATTGTTTTCCCCTTTCCCCTTACTTCAATATCGAAATGTGTACCTTAAACTGCCGATTCCGCATGTAACTCACTATGTTATTATCGATTCCTCAAAATTAGTATTTTTAATTGTTTTGTCCTTTATTTCAACATCGAAACGTGTATTTTAAACCACCAATTTCGTATAAGACTCACTGAATTACTACCAATTCCTCATAATTTGTATTTTTAATTGTTTTCCCCCTTTCCCCTTTATTTCAATATCAAAACGTGTATTTCAAACCGCCAATTTCGTATGAGACTCACTAAATTACTACCGATTCCTCATAATTAGTACTTTTAATGGTTTTCCCCTTTCCCCTTTATTTCCATGTGGAAACGTGTATTTTAAACTGCCCATTTCGTATGAAACTCACTAAATTACTACCGATTCCTCATAATTTGTATTTTCATTGTTTTCCCCTTTCCCCTTATTTCAATATCGGAACGTGTATTTTAAACTGCCAATTTCGTATGAAACTCACTAAATTACTACCGATTCCTCATAATTTATAGTTTTAATTGTTTTCCCCTTTCCCCTTTACTTCAATATCGAAACGTGTATTTTAAACTGCCTATCTCGTATGAAACTTACTAAATTACTATTTATTCCTCATAATTAGCACTTTTAATGGTTTTCCCCTTTCCCCTTTATTCCAATATCGAGATATGTATCTCATACTGCCAGTCTCATATGAAATTCGCCAAACTAAGAGTGATTCCTCCAAATTAGGGCTTCGAATTGTTTTCCTTAAAAATTTGTGCCGTTAGTTGCATCCTCTTTTTTTCCCCGATTACTTAAGCATCGAACTACATGTTTCTATTTGTCGTGTCATACCCCATGTGTTCCGATTTTCGGTGATATTGTTAGTACATTAGTTTATTAGCGTTATTTAACTCGTCCGGATTTCTTAATTTAATTGTGTATCCTAACTCCTAATTTTTTTTATTCTATTTCTATGGCAACTTCGTTATACGTCTTAATCGAGACGGATTGTTAATTCCATATTATTATAATCCTTTTGTTACGTAGTCAAATTTATATTTGCGCAAGGGATTTCATTAATTTGTTCCGGTAACTTTTTGAGTATCATTTCGAAACAATTATATTTTTGTTATGAATAAAACTTAGATCATACGTGTTTTAACGAAAATTTTAAAGAGTTGTATTTAATGATGTTTAACCCACCCCCTCTACCGTAATCCAACGACGATTGGAGGCTGAGCTAGGCGGTAAAGCCAGCAATTCGAAATGTTTTAGTTTTGAAAATTTATATTAGTGTCCCAAGAAAGGATTGGCGCCCGCTTTTGTGATTTGATCTTGGCAGATCTTTTTTTTTGAGTCTTAAGTTTACTTTTGTTTGTGGTAGCGTTTCAGAGTTTTATTTTTTTTTTATTTTACGTTTCGGATTGTCTTGTGAGTGCCCGGGTTGGACCCTGTCATTTTTCTTTTGGAAAGAGAAAAAAAGGGGCTCGTCACAATTGGCGCCCAACGTGGGGCCAAAAATTAAAAGTGGTCACATCGTTGGGTACAACTCGCATTTGACTTAACAGTTTTAAATACGAAATTAAAAACTGTTTTAAAGTTTAGAATTTAGTTTCCAAATATTGTTTTCAGCCAGTAATGCTCACCCCATTCGACTTACAGATATCGTTCCAAACCTTTTAGATAACATTCCATTTAATTTAAATTCAATTTAAATTAGTCGGCCTGAATTACGAAATATTATTTCCCATCTCGTACCAATTATAAAATCCCATTTTAAGTGTTATTCTTGATAAGGCATTTACTGCTCGGTTTGTTTTGAAAATGCTGATTATGACCCCATCAACGACTCGGTTTCAAAAAATTGTTCCCCATCATGTGTTTATTGTCCTCCTTACCTTAAGTCCTTGTTTTCGAAATTTAATTGGTTTTTGATTTTAATTCTGAATGGTTCACATTATAGCTATTATAAAATTGTACTCTTACATCACTATAGATTATTTATACTATACCACAATCCTTATTTAAAGGTGGATTGAAGATTTCGGTTTTACTCGAATGAATTAAATAGGTGAACGAGAATTAGATGGGAGGATTTTAATTAAGTCAATTGAATAAATGAGTTTAAAGTTAAAATTGGGACTATTATCTTTTTCTTTACATTTAATCTAAAATTTTCGTTTTTTTTTTTACTTTCGAGATTTTTAGGAGAGTTTCAATTTAATTTAAATCGATTTGATGGATAAACTTAATTTAAAAGTTTCGATTGTTGTTTTATTTTCGAAGTTTTTCCGAAGATTTCAATTTCATTTAAGTCGATTTGATGAATAAACTTAATCTAAAAGTTTCGATTGTTGTTTTATTTTCGAGGTTTTTCGGAAGATTTCAATTTCATTTAGATCGATTGGTTGAATTGGTTTGCATTGAAAATCGTGATTATTGTTCTACTCTCGATTTTGAAAGTTTGAATTTTGTTTAATAAGGAAGTTTGAACTACAAAAAACAAAATTTTTCGATTTTTATTAATTATGCTATTTGATGTAAAATTAAATTAGAAATGGGAATTTCAATTCAAGTGATTGAATAGAAAAATTCTATTTAAAGAAAAAGTTTCAATTATTATTTAGTTTCGATTTTTATTGGTGCTCATCTTTGACCCAAAATAAAATTAAAATTTGCAATTTCCCTTCGAGTCAATTCAATTCAACTATATAAATTAATTTAACCATAAGCTGGTAGAAATGGGAATTTTGATCATTATTTTCGATTTCTAGAAATCATTATAAAAAAAAATAAATAAATAACTTTCGAATTTTGAATCTTACTGGTTAATAAAATAAATTAATTTAATTTAAGTGAGTAATTTCG